>BLKR01000012.1:1317500-1397418 GCA_011170035.1 Teleogryllus occipitalis
TTTTGCGGGAAACTACCTTAAGTCCCTCTTCTTCGTCCTAACCTCGGATAGATCATTGAATTTGTACAGGCCATGAACAAAGCACGAAATGTGACAAAGTAGTTTTTAAGTATCTGTGACCTTCATATATCAGTTCTGTAAAATAAACTCTCCTAAAGATGTAGAATGTGGAAATTTATCCTAAAAACTGATATTAACATTTCGAAAATTAACCGCTGACAAAAAACCTTGATAAATTCAAAATGTCTCGTCAAACTGTATATCTTTGCCAAAGGTCTTCCTTTACCAATTCAACTATAGTATAGTTCTTTATTGCCATGATTCTTGCGTTGAATTCACTGGACAATGCTTTTTCTTCCGTCGGCGCAGATTTTAAATCGCAGAGAGCCTATGATCGCTTAATGTTTGAATTCTAATACATCAGTAGAATTTTAAGGATGTGTCTTGCCTGGAATTTTATCATTTTCCTTATGGAAAAACCTGAAACTTGAAACAAGTATTAGATTCGGAAAAATATTATTAATCCCGAAATAAATTTGTAATACGTAATCTGAATCCATTCCTACCGTCGCCAGTGAAAACTCATGGTGAATCTCATTTTTAGTTTAACATTCCATTGTACTATAATATTTGTTTAAATTTGACAATTCACCGTGGAAAAGGTGAGAGTAATGTTGATGGAAGATAATATGAGGCCATGCATTAGTTCTGATTATTGTTATTAATAATGAGTCATGAAATATTAGATTACTTATGTTCTAATAATTTGCCTTAAGAAACTTATCTCACGTTCATACAGTTCGATTTGAGATAATCATAGTGGATGAATTATTTATTATGTGCTTATAACGTTTAGCCATGTCTAAAGTAAATGACTTAAATAATAAAATAGTAATACACAGTAGAACCTCTGTTAATCGAGATGAAGGGAGCATCGTCTGTTTTGTTATTTTGATCGTTCGGGAAAACTATGACAATAATGGCTTCTTCAGTGAAATCGAGTTCTGACTCCTTACCATTTACCCGCGTATTTAATTTATCTTGATTGATATCTTCACATCCTAGTATTTTTTCACCCAAATTGATCATTTTTATCAATTTCACTGACGTCTTCAATTAAAATCCCATCAAAATTATTCCTCGCTGGTTCCGTTTTCCCTCTCTCTCTCTCTCTCTCTCTCTCTCTCTCTCTCTCTCTCTCTCTCTCTCCCTTTCTCTCTCTTTCTCTCTCTTTCTCTCTCTTTCTCTCTGTGTTTATTTCCTTTGCTACATTTCTTTCCTTCCTTCTCTCTATTTTTCCTTTCCTTCTCTCTTTCTTTCCTTCCTTCTCTACCTTTCCTTCCTTCTCTCTTTCTTTCCTTCCTTCTCTCTCTTTCTTTTATTCCTTCTCTCTTTCTTTCATTCCTTCTCTCTCTTTCTTTCATTCCTTCTCTCTCTTTCTTTCATTCCTTCTCTCTCTTTCTTTCATTCTTTCTCTCTCTTTCTTTCATTCCTTCTCTCTCTTTCTTTCATTCCTTCCTTCTCTCTCTTTCTTTCTTTCTTTCATTCCTTCCTTCTCTCTCTTTCTTTCTTTCCTTCCTTCCTTCTCTCTCTTTCTTTCTTTCCTTCCTTCTTTCCTTCTCTCTCTTTCTTTCTTTCCTTCCTTCCTTCCTTCTCTCTCTTTCTTTCTTTCTTTCCTTCCTTCCTTCTCTCTCTTTCTTTCTTTCTTTCTTTCCTTCCTTCCTTCTCTCTCTTTCTTTCTTTCTTTCTTTCCTTCCTTCCTTCCTTCTCTCTCTTTCTTTCTTTCTTTCCTTCCTTCCTTCTCTCTCTTTCTTTCTTTCTTTCCTTCCTTCCTTCTCTCTCTTTCTTTCTTTCTTTCCTTCCTTCCTTCTCTCTCTTTCTTTCTTTCTTTCCTTCCTTCCTTCCTTCTCTCTCTTTCTTTCTTTCCTTCCTTCCTTCTCTCTCTTTCTTTCTTTCCTTCCTTCCTTCTCTCTCTTTCTTTTTTTCCTTCCTTCTCTCTTTCTTTCTTTCTTTCCTTCCTTCCTTCCTTCCTTCCTTCTCTCCGTCTCTCGTTATCTCTTCCACTCGTTTGAGTTACACACTAGTTCGGTTAACCGCAATTTCGGTTAAAGGGATTTCTTTTAAGAGATGTTCTACTGTTGTCTTCAGCTCTATCGTTAGGAATTTTGGCCACTGCGACGCGTTCCGGCCCACCGCGTGGCGCTCGGAGGCGGGGGCCGTTGGCGCAGCTGGGCGGCTGACGGCTTGTTGCGCCGCGGCCGCGAGGTACAGCGACGTTTGCGCCGGCGACGCGACGCCGCCTCCCTGGGGGCGCGCGATCTGCTCCGCGCCGCGCAACTTGCCAAGTCGCAACTTGCTCTCGTGCCTTTCGCCTTCCACTCCGAATCGGCTCGCCTTTAATAACTGGAGGATCGCGATGCGAATCCCCTGCACTGCATCGAGAACTGCTGAAAGAAAAGTTGAATAGAACGGATTATCTATCATGGGGATCCAATATCATAACAAACCTCGGTACATAATCTGTCTCGTGTGTATTTCATTTCGTTGTCATATTTCGGTATTTAATATTGCTGTTTTACTTCAATATCATTTATAAATGTTTTACTACGTAATTTATATAATAATCTTTTGTATACCATCATTATAAACGACCTTTTCTGTTGCAAGAAATCGTTCATAAAAGGTCATTTTACGGCGCAAAAGATGACGTATTAGATTTTACGGCACAAATGATTACGTCATCACACATTCATACAATCGCAGCGAGAGAATCGCGGGAAGGTAGCAGTGAACGGAACAGCCGATCACCGTTTCTCGCACGGTTGTCAAAATACCCCAGACGTCACAAGAAAGTTCTTTCGCAAAATTAAGTTTGATTCCCTGATAAATTTATAATGCTGTTATACAAAAAATAGCGCATGTAACTCGTTTATAATGTTGCTTTATTGTATTCGTACAAATTTGAAAACTCGATTCCAACGTCGCCCATTTTCAAAAAATGTACTCATGCAATAAAGCTTAACATTATAAACTAATTGCATAAACTACTACTAAATGTGAGCTTTCTGTCCTAAGTAATCAACTCATTAATTTTGAAGATTTAAATGCTTTAGGTAGATTTTACCTGTATGAAGTTACCTCGTATTACGTCGGTATCTACATCTATATTAGGAGGTTATCTAATATTGAATATTTGTATTAAATGCACTGCAGATGATCGCCTTTCCACTGCTAAAAGTTATATTAAAATAGGAACAGTTCAGTTACGTTTTCTAAAATTCTTTTAAAAAGGCCATGCACGGTCCCGCGAACAAGATTAATATTGTGCAGAATTCTGCTTACATGAGGATGACACGAAATAATATGCAGGATTTTCCATGATTTTTATACGAAAACATTGAGAAAAAACTGACTCTTTGGTAAATAATTTTTCAATCTTGTTTTTCTTAAATTTGTAAACTCATCAATCACACTATATTTTCTTTGACTAAAACACTTTTAATACTATTTTGAATGTTACCATGATAACAAAAAATATGAAAATTTAAAATGTTGGTGATGTACCATGTTCTGAATAGCGTTCTATACTTACTTGATTTGCAATTTTATGAAATTTTCATTAGTTTCTTGTATGCATGATTCGATCATATATTTGTGTATATTCGTAGAAGATTACTCATGTACTAATGTTCAACTAAGTTAATGAATAAATTTATCTACCCATCCTTACCCTTCTGCAGAAATTCAATCCGAACTGCAACACTTCGTTTTGCGTTTCACGTGGGCCCAGCTCCAGACCTTGTCGACAGAAGGAAATAATTTCCTGTTTTACGAGCGGGATTAAACGAGTGGCGTATTAAACCATGCCGTATTAAACCATGCCGTATTTCCAGTGCGAAATAAAAAAAACTTCAATTTGTAAAATCAATGCGAGGGGTTATTTCATCGGACAGAGATCTCCAAAGTTAACTGAACTCGAGACAGCAATTACGAACTCCGTATCTGCCGCGATTTTCTCGAATGAAAGTCTTTCCGCGTCACAGTTCACTCGATCAAGTTCATCCGGAGGCCCCGAGGGCCCCTCCCTCGATCCCACACACTTCCGCAGTTGGCGCTGCGCTTCAAAGGAACCCCGCTATCAGCGCGCAGCCCGACCGGAGATATTCGCGCCTGCGCCGTCGCCTCTGCGCTGGCGGACGCCCAGCGCCGCTTTGCGGGCGAATGCGCAAACTCTGGCGAAGAGGCCAACCCACAGAGAAGGAGTGGACTCCGCTCGAGGAATGCTTGGAGGTTCAGGGCTCCGAACTACTCGCTTGCGTGCCACTTTAAGAGGATGCATTGTTTGAAACAGCTTGATTGTCGCTATCGACTGATCGACTGAAATGGCTCAACTCTTGCCATTGAGCGTCCCTGACCGGAAGGTCCTAGGATTCGAGTCCCGACGGTGGCAGATATTTGATACTAGCTGGATAACTAGTTTGAATTTAGCCTGTCTGAAGTAGAATTCTCGCACTCGATTGCTCTGATCGGTAGCTTTACTGGGTTTCTCTTCTCAGAATTTGCTAAATGACAGATAATACCTTATCAAACGTGCCTCAGGCCACAGACAGCACACGATATTACCTTCTTCACCCTTCTCGCCTTCAATCTCCTTGCACATAAGCGCACTTAAAACCACACTACCACACACGTCGAGAGAGCAGTCGGGAGTCTAGAGCTTGTCCCGGCTGTGGTGGTGCACTGTTGGGGGGAGAGAATTGCACAGGAAACCACTGGATCTCACGTTCCAGTGAGAATGAAATACCGCTGCCTCCAGCGATATTACATGCACTACACTTACGGAAATATGGCCACAGCAGTTGACGCGCCCGGCAAAATTATAAAAATAGATCAATGGCAGTGGATACTACCAAACATTTCTGTAACACTTTAGATACTTTGAACTCTTTGAGTTTGTATTACATGATGCAAAGTTCATCTAACTTTGGATTTAAAAGTTGTCTACGATCTAAACCATCTGAACCAAAATCGGTCTATTCAAGAACCAACTATTCAAACATACAGCCAAGCAATGGAAGACTCTAAAAGCTACTTCTGAGGTCCAGTACATTTATTACTCTTATATTTTATGCTTCATACCACAACCTTTCAATATTTTGTAAAAAGCTTAGGAATGCAATGTTAGTAATTGTAAGTTACAAAATTAACATTATTAGACGGCATTGAGAAAAATTGTTCATTAAAATATATCAAACTAGTAGTACATCTAGGATAAATTTATACATAAAATGCAAATGCCTGCAGCATTTTTTTCGCTCCTGTAATGAGAACAATGAACCGCAATTAATTATAAAAATTGGGATCCCGATGTGTTTTTAATAAAGACATTAGAGACGAAAACGAACATAATGTATTGGCGTTTTCGATAAAACTCTTTTATCCATTTATTTTTCACTTTTCTCGTTATCTTTTAATGATGTCCGCTTTTTTTCTCTTCTGCAACCCCTCTTCCTACTTACCAACATGATATTCTCGCCATTCTTTCCAGGTCGTTCCCACAAGCCTATCAATGCATCCAATCACTATCCCTCACCAACGAATCGCTTCCAATAGTCATCCCTCACTAGCATATCTTCCATCCTGAATCCTTCACTTCCGCATCGCCTTCAACTGTCGTCCCCCACTAGCGCATCGCATAGCAATTGCCATCTCTCACCAGTGCATAGCCTTTCGACCGCAATCCCTCACCAGCGCATAGCCTTTCGTCCGCAATCCCTAACCAGCACATTGTCTTACGACCGCAATTCCTCATCAGCACATTGCCTTTCGACCACAATCCCTCACTAGCTTTTGTGCTCCAACCACAATCTCTCACCAGAGCATCCTCTCCCAGCTGCTATCCCTTACTAGCACACGCCTTCTAATCGGAATCCCTCGGTAGCGCCATCGTCTTCCGGCATTACTTGCCTATTACATCGCCCTTCTACTGTCGTCCCTCACCAGCATATCGCCTAGCAATCGCCATCTCTCAATAGTGCGTAGCCTTTCAACCGCAATCCCTCACCAGCACATTGCCTTTCAATAGCTATTATGTTCCAACAGCAATCTCTTACCTGAGCATCACCTCTCCTCGCCTGCTATCCCTCACTAGCGTACGCAATCCAAACGAAATCCCTCACTAGCGCATCGCCTTCCGGCAATGCCTGCCTAGCGTACCGCTCTTCAACTATCATCCCTCACCAGCCCATCGGCCTCCAATCGTCGTCCCTCACCATCGCATCGCCGACCAATCGGTATCACTCAACAGAGATTCCGGTTTTCGACCTCAATCCCTCACCAGCCCATCGTCGTTTGACCGCAATCCCGCACCAGAGCATTGCCTCCCTTCTGCTAACCCTGACGTACCTACCCATATCACTTTCCAATCGCAATCCCTTATCGCACCGCCTTCCAATCGCCCTCCCGCACCAGCGCATTGCCTTGAAACCGCCATCTTCGGCCAACGCATCCCTTTCCAACAGCTATCCTTCACAGCCGTCCCTCGCCGCCCGGGTTTTACGCGGGCGGTAAATCTGGGCATTACGGACCGCGAGAAGTTGAGCGCGACTGCGGCAATCGCCGCCCCTAAAGCGGCTCTGTTAAGAGGCTATTGTGGTCGGGAGCGGTTCCAAACACGCCGTAAAGGTCTCTCGCCGCCGACTATAGCGACCGCGGCGGCGCCGCCGCCGATGGACTCGATGCGGTTTTGCAGCGAGCAGCTGATGGAGGCGGGAATGTTTATGTGCCGTATAACCCCAGGACGCGGATCTTTTCGTTTTGTAAAAGATTGTATCGGTCTCGCAGACTGTGACTTTGCTTCGCCGTTGATGGTCGTTTGAAGGAGCTGGCCTGTTTGTTTACTGCCCGATGCGGGAGTAACTGAGTGAGCTTTGTTTGTAGATGGATTCAGATGCCATGTTTCTGCGGGATTAGTGGTTTGTTGGAAAGATTCGAATGTGAGGCTTGAGGCCGTTGATAACGGCAGTGTGTTCAAAGCGTAAATGACGATTATAAAATGAGAAGCTAAAAGAACAAATTGTTCAGTGAATGTCCACAGTCAGTGTCACAATTTGTAATTGGGTCGTAATCCTCCCGTCCCCACTTGGAGTATCAAGGAAAATTTATTTATACGTACGAGTATTCTCACTGTCCACGGATACGCATGTTGGTGCTTCTGAAATAACGTGTCGCCTTTTTCGGGTGTTTATAGTTGGAAATATTGGAATCGATCCAAAAAATTCGAGATGGAATATTTGACATTAAAATCCCATTTGAGGGTCCCTAACAAAAAATTTTTACCTTGCAAAATCGTTGAGGGAATGAAAATGTATTTTATTTTATAATACTAAGGATAGCAAACTAAAGAACTCTGATCTTAATTTAAAGTAAGAGAGCCCCGTGGAAGATGTTGACCGAAGCTCCGTCGCCAAACCTGCGGTGTAGTGAAAAGTCAAGCGTGAAACGGAAGAACAGTTGAAAACAATCGTCTCGGCCGTGAACGGAAAGAACACGTAACTACGTTAGCAGTGGTCTAGACCTTTTGGCTTTTCTGGTTAGTAGTGTCAAGACAGCTCTTGTTGCGTTCTTGATTTGAAGAGTCGATTGTTTAAATTCAGTGAGAAACGGCGAATAGGTGATAGCAGGATACGCGGATAAATAGATAGCAATTCTCCATCCTGAGAGGTGATGTGCAACAGCCTTTGCTACGGGGCGACGACGTTGCAGCCGCAGCCGCTCGTGAGCCGATGCAGCGATGCGTTCGAGGACAGTCCACCATACGAAAGATTCCCACGGACACGAGGTGCAAGATAACGAGTGAACATTTTGTAAAGGAAAAATAAGAGAGACGCCGGGGAAGTCCATGGATAGTGATCGCAAAACTGCCTATTTCAAAAAAAATAATCGTGCATTTGCGAAAGGTGTTAAGAGTAAATTGCCAAAAATTGTATAATAGTGAATATTGAAACGAAAGAAAAATCATGTTATTCCAATGTTTGCCTTTGCAGAGAACCTGAAGTTGTTAGGATTCTTTTGTGTAGTTGCAAACTGCAAAATACTAGTATTTTATGTTGATTGGGCTTCATGCATATTGATGTGAATATAAGGAGTTTGAATAAATGTATTGAATGCAACGTGGTGTAGTATAATGCTAGACAATGGCACAGCATTTTGAGTGATACAATTTTATGAAAACATGATAGAATTTGCAAAATATTTATAAAATATATGAAAATTATACAAAATATTATTGAAAAATATTATTTATAAAATATTATGATAGTATTTTATGTTGATTTTTGTCTTCATACATGATGTATGAATCTGGAATTTGTGAATGTACTTTAGTGTAGTTGAATGTTATGTAATAGCCAGAGAGTAGCATTTTGAATTATTGAAATTTATGAAAGCGAAATCAAACAACCGTGCACGGAACAGGGGAATTTTTGTTTTAACGAGGAAACAAGTCAGTTTGGTTGATTTTGAAAGTGTTATGCTTTCTGAAATCTATGTAAGAGGGTACTGTGTTTTCCATGTTACCTGATTTCACATTTTAAGTTATTATTGTTCATTTAATTTTGTGTGTGATCTGGAAAGTACTTTATCTAAGTAAAGATCCCGCGCCCCTGAGAAAAATCAAGCTCGTCCATGAGCATCGGTGGCGTCGCTATCACCAGGTTTGTGGTAAATCACATATCGGGGTTAAGTGATGGATGGACGTTACAGTATAAAAATCGCGGTAAATGTACATTTTAACAGCGTGAGGGATTAAAAAAAATACATTTGCGTATTTTTATAAGAAACAAAAGAATACACCAAAATTCATTTTATGTCGTTTTTATTCAGTGCATTTAGCAATACCCATTAAAATTGTAGTCGTTTTTCAGAAAATGGCGTTTAAGCGATTCTGAACATACGGAATTTTGAAGCTGATGTACTCATAAATGAAATAATCTAAACTAATCACCGCCAATGTGAATATTAACGACTTGAGAGACTAGTCAAAACATTACATTTTTGTAATAAAAAAATGAATAGAACAAAATGGCGTGATGTTATCTGATAAGTATATTTAGCACTATACCTACCAAAAGTTGAAAGAAAAAAATTGGAGCAGTTTTTGAGAAACTTTTGTTTTTGATATTTATTAATATTCCACATTTTTCACTCAATATTCTGCGAAAACTACTACAATTTCTAAAAAATGTACATGATATGAGTGAAAGAACTAATTATGGAGAACTAATTTCAATTGAAGGAAAAATCTTCATCTTCAATTTTGTAGTTGTAGGAAGACGCCGAAAAATTTCAAACTTCTGCCATTTTCAAAAATTCAGAGTTAACAGTGAAAATCAGACAGATGCCACCTTTATAAGTGCATTTCACTCTATTCTTACAATAGTTTTAAAGAAAAAAATTGGAGTCGTTTTGAGAAAGTTTTGAAAATGTCGCAGGGGCTTCATGTAAAATACTTCCAAAAATTAATATTTTTTTTTCAAAATCGCAGAATTTCGAATGACGCCAGATTGACTGAGGCTTATTCAGTTTGGAAAATATCCTTCGCATAATTTATGGCGCTAGTGTTGTTTACAGAAGACGGACGGACGGACGGACGGACGGACGGACGGACGGACGGACGGACGGACGGACGTTTTGAAAAAAACTTCTTTTCCAGTGTCAAGGACCCACAAATTCTGAAATCTGACTAAGTAATGTGTTAGGAGCAATTTACTTCAAATTAGAAGAAGAATTATCCACTTTCTCTGTATGAGGGCCCTACAATACGAAATTTTCTCTCGGAAAATCGCCGTTTTTGTCCCGCAGCATTACATAACGTTCTATATACATGTACGAGAAAGTAAAAATTGGGATTATTGCAGTTTAGCATAACGTACAGACGCTGATACAATAGGATAAGGAGTTAGTCCAGTTCCCAGTCATTAGACCATCAGATGGGAACAATTGTCGAGGGAAGAAAGAAATTTTAAATGAAAAGAGAAAAACCGTAAAATTATTCAATTACGTGTACTCACCGTTAGCGAAGACAGTGGTATCGGCCGACATTTCCACCGCAACAGTAAATTGTTGCATTTACTCCAAATCGTTAAAGATCCAAATTTGTATTTTTCCAGGCTAAATCTGGGAAAGACACCCATCCATCGTTGAATCTAGGAATCGGGGGGATTTGCGAAGCTCACTGGAGACAAAAGTGGACGCAAGAGGCACTGAAAAATGTTGCACATATTAATACTGTTAATATCAATATTCTAAATTATTTTTAGTGAAGCAAAATTATTTACTTTACTCTTTTCAATTTGTTATTAATTTCCTCACATTTCTTCACATTTCATATATGACTTGTATACTCGATTTGCTAAACCATGAAGTTGTTAAAACGAAAATGTTTATTGCTCAAATGAACACATTTAACAGAAATGAAATGAAAAGGATACGAAGTTCTTTCTGTAACCAAGAAAATATCTAAGTTCTTCCCTAGGAACTCGGTAGTAGAATTTCCGTCTCTTTTATCACTGCGCTTCTAAAGAACCCCGGGGGGTTTTAATCTCCCGGTAACCACATATAATTTTTCAGCGAGTTTCTAAAGTGTGTCAAAGACTACGCACGCACAGCAATGCATTAAAAAATTCAGTAAAATTAGCAGCAAAGCCCACTCAAAGAGAAAACCATGCTGCCCGTTGTAAACGCTTGTTTTATATTTCGCTTTCTCTTTATTATGCTCCATTAGTATCATGTGCGTTAGCGGTCTGTGTATCTGCCTTCTGAAAGTAATCTTCCTCTTCCTTCTGTCCTCCTTTTACCATCGAAGTCGTATTTGACGGGCATGTACTTCTCCCTCATTTTCCCAAATTTTGAACTTTTGCAATTTGCGAAAATGTTACCAATTTCCATTTTTAACAGTCTTTTCCGCTATCAGAAGAAAACGATTAATGAAAAATTTGAAGCCGTTTTGGAGAAACTTTTGAAAATGTTATTCCTTCAAGTAAAATACTCTCAAAAATCGAAATATCTCGCCGGGTAAATAGTTTCAAAGTGCTTCGAGATCGACGAAATTAATCGGGTAATATCAATTTTGGAAGAAATAGACTCAACGATTGAGATGAGACAGACAGCAGTCTGTCAATTTTTTGTCGTCGATCAATGTTTCGATATCAAGGACCCCCCAAATGTAAATTCTAAGTACGCAACGTTTTAGAGGAAGTAATTTACTACGTAGGAACAAGATTTATCCATTTCTTCTATGTCAGAGCCCCAAAATGAATAGTATTTTCTGTCGAAAAATGCAGATTTTGGCCGCAGTTTACAAAAAATATTTATGTAAATACGTAGTAAGGCGAGAAAGTAAAAAGCAGAGAAAGATCAATAATGACAGGAAACTGACTTACTGGATTATATTTATTGATTATTCACAGGATTCGTGTTTCAAAAAAGGAAAAACATACAAATAAATTCTCTAATTTTCACAAAACACGCAAAAACTTAATAAATTAAAAAGTTATTTCTTTAATTAAATTTGAAAACATTCTTGTTTGTAAAACTTTATTATTACAACAGACAAGTATGTTTTTAATTATTAATTATTGCCGAGCTGGTTGACCGAGGTGGCTAAGAGTGTGAACCGACTCAGCGCCATGGTTCGAAAGGTCGTGGGTTCGAGTCCCGTCTTGGGCATGGTTATTTGTTTCTTGTCTCTCATGTACGTGTTGCAGCAGCGTGAACTCGCGTTTTACAGACCCGAGTTCAGACGAGCCCGCAAAATGTGTTGGTGTCTAGTGTATGGTCGAATACGCGTTCCATTGGAAAGTACCGGGTAACCGACTGTTGTACATATGTACATGCGGTACACGCGAGTTTTAGATTAACAGATTACAGAACTTTCTGATAGCAAAGAGAAATCACTGCTATCTACGAGAATGAGCTATTTGGGTGCAATGAAAACAAGGAAGTTAAAAGAGCATGTTTGCAGCGAAGCCGCGTTGCGCATACAGGGAATACGTGAATCACTACTATCGCGTATTCAACTCATTGACTTGGATTACTTCGTTTCGAAAGAAGAGCGGGTTGACAGCGATGAGAAATCGATGCTTTTTATTTGACATGCTCACCCGCTTCTCTTTCATTTCCTCTTTACTATCTTCCGTCACTGTGACGGAGGCCCGAGCTCCCAGTCCTTTTTTCGCATGTACATTAGGGTGCGAATTAATGCGGCGGTATTTGTAACGAGGTCCTCACATGAACTCCGCCCTTCATTCTGATGAATCTGCGTTTTATTCACAATTTCTCGTTACTGAAATGCTATATATAGGGCTTTAATATCATGTGACAGAATTTGAAGAGCACTGACAAAGTTACAAAATTTTTAAAACAAATTCTGATGCTTATATTACACTTTCTTCATTCATATCTTTCAGTTTTTGTGTTAAATAATAATTTACAATAAAAAAGTGTACTAGGTAATTTTTAAAATTTTAGGGTAATACACCTTTTTAATAAAAATCTGACAGATTTTCATCAGAAAATACAAGTTGCTGCTCATTTTATTGCCGTATATTACTAAATACGTCATTTCATATTCTCCTCATAATTATTCAACTTTAGAATGTTCTTTCGTCCATTGCTTCCTTAATCTGGCAAAAAAGTATCTTCATAAGGTGCGGCATAGTAGTACGTACAATCCCCTTCTAAAGTAGCTATAGTGTATTTATGAAATTTCCGCAAGTTAACGAAAACGCATTCGAGAAATTGTTTACATTCAAGCCTCCCCGTTTCGATAATAACTTTATTTTATGTAAATTCATCTAATAGAATTTGCAACAGCTTCACAAAGTTCCCGGAAAATTACTGTTGTTCAGATCATTTACCTAACACCACTATATAAGAGTAAAGTGGCATAATATTTGCAAGTGAAAATCAGCAAGCATTTAATGCTTTACATAATCATAATAAATGATTTTCCGAGAAAGATATTATGATCGTTAAATAGCATGCACCCATGGTTGAAAGCATATCCCTTAAATGAATGCAGGGAGAGGATATTGATCAACACATTAGAATTCATTTTAAATAACTACCGCTGCGCAGATTGCTCGTCGCCGTCAATACCTGCATCAACACGTACTTTGTTACCATTTACCTAGCCGTATTACGCCGCGCCAATGTTCCATCCCCTCACTGCCACTACACGCCGCCGCCCTGCCGCCACCGCCGCCACTGCTCCGCCGCCGCCGCCGCCACCACCATGGCCAACCACCACCGCTGACACCGCCGCCGCCGCCGCCGCCGCCGCTGCCGCCGCCGCCGCCGCCGCCGCCGCCACCACCACCTCCACCTCCACCTCCACCTCCACCTCCACCTCCACCTCCACCTCCACCTCCACCTCCACCTCCACCTCCACCTCCACCTCCACCTCCACCTCCATTACTACCGCCGCCGCCGCCATAAAATTGCGGAAAGGTGACTAGGCTTTCGATAAGGCGTTTGTAGGTTTCCGGGCGTAGGAAATTTGGAGCAGGCTACTGAAACCGACGTATTTAAGCCGCGATCTGAAATTCTCGTTTGTAAATCGAACAATATACGACTGGAACAATTTTTCTCCTGAAGCATTTTGGACTGGCCATTTGGATTAGATGTAAAATGTAGGATGCAGTGTATCTGTGTTGCGCGCATTGCGTTGTATTTTTTCTTCGTACGTTAATGTGTCTTAATGAAAAATATATTCGTTATGATTTGTAATTTGTAGTACTTCTTAGAAACATTCCACCGGATGTCGAACCCCAAGTAAATCAAACACATCAGTCTATCATTACTGCCGCTGGTCCATCCTTAGACATAATCTCAACACATAGAGCATTAATAGCAATCCTATCACCATTTTGAGGAACAATAACCCTCAATCCCAGCACCTTAATATTTTCTACTTGTCATGTATAAGACTTCCACCCCACTTGTCAACCACATCATCAGTGAACTACTTCACTCCCATCCAACTCAATACTCAACCCTGCCACATATATTCTACATTAATACCATTACTACCAACGACACTAGAATTACCTGTAGCTACCCAGCCACAAGTATCACACTTCATCATACCTATGAAAGAATTATTCACTAGTCAGTGCTTCAAAATAGTACAAGTTTTGATAGCTTTTAAATTTATAAAACACCGATGTTAAAACTTTAAACAGTCACAACATATCAAATACGTTCTTTTCGTACGACGGTGAGCAATAATCGTCATTTCAACAGCAAAACTAAAGGGCAAATCCGTTAATCTTGTTCCAGTTACCCATTGTTGCCGCACGGTGTTATTACAAGGTAACGCCGACTAAATTTCTTAATGGTAGACGACGTCCTCGTTTATTTTTCTGCCTCCATCGAATCATCGTCAGAACATTTCCTTTCGAGAGCATGCCTAGAGTCTTCGAACACGTGAAAATCATTTGGGGATTCAAACAGGACCCGTTAGCTTCATGTTATTATTCCATTATGCTTTGAAAACAAAACTGACAAACACAAACTTATACTCACAACCCCATGCGAATGGGACATTTCTTTCGAGAGGGAGTCGTTGGTAGCTCCGCTTCGAGCGCTCTTTCAGTTGGACCCTGCGGTGCCCCTCCTAAGGTTTCCTCCGCCGCCGCAACCACTCCGACTCGCCCGGCCTCGGCCTCAGCCAGCCGCCGGTCTCTTCCGGCGGAACCGCCGCCGCCGCCGCCAGCACTCTCGTTCGCGCCCGCTCGCCCACGTTCCGCCCCGCCCCGCCCCGTCCCACCCCGCCCCGTCCAGCCCCGTCCCACCCCGCCCCGCCCCGCCCCGTCCCACCCCGCCCCGCCCCGCCCCGCCCCGTCCCGTCCCACCCCGCCCCGCCCCGCCCTGCCTCGCCCCTCCCTCCCTCCCCGCCCCGCCCCTCCCTTCCCGCCCCTGACAAGCCACTTCTTCCCGCTTTCTCCGCCCCGTCCTTTCCCGTTCCGCTTCGCTCCGACTCTTCATCCTCTCTGCCACCCCTGCTTCCGATTCGACGGCCCGACCCCCATCGACCGTCCCCGCCTGGATCCATTGCCACCCCGCCCTACTCATCACACGCCACTACTTCTTGCTTTCTCCGCCTTGTCCTTCACTATCCCGACCCTGCATTCTCTCTGCCGCCCCTCTCTACGCCGGCCCGACCCACATCGACCGTCTCCGCCTGGATCCATCACCCTACCCCTCACACGCCCCTTCTTCCTGCTTTCTCCGCCCTGTCCTTCCCCATTCCGACTTTACATCCTCTCTGCCGCCCCTGCTTCCGATTCGCCGGCCCGACCCCCGCCGGTCGTCCCTGTCTGGCTCCATTGCCGCCCCACCTCGCCCCTAACCCATCACCCTCGCCGCGTTCTCTGCTCGTCGGCCCTGCATCGCCCTCTTCCAGTCTGCCCCGCCCCCACTTCTCCGCGTTTGTCCCCTCCTCCTTTCGGCCTCATCGCTTCCGCTGTCACTACCACTTCCCCGCTGCCCACCAACTCCGTGGTGCCCGTGTCCTTTGGTCGGGCCTAACGCCTTTCTCACTTCTGCTATCGGATCCCGCCTCCACCCTGGCTCGCGACTTCTGCTGCGGGCGCGGTCCCCGCCATCCCTGCCGCTGCCAGCCCGTCGCAAACACTGGCGCCCGCAGCGGGCGCGGCCCGAGACAGCGAGGAAATCGCACCGACGCCGCCCACCCAGCGCCGCGCAGGACGTTGTCTCCGGGCGCGGACAATGGGAGCGCCACCGCCGCCCCCACTGACCGCTCGGCGGCGCGGAAACGCCCAAGGCGGCCGACGAGTGCAGGGGGCGGCGGCGAGGGCGGCGGCGGCGAGGGCGGCGGCGGTGAGGGCGGCGGCGGCGAGGGCGGCGGTGGCGAGGGCGGTGGCGAGGGCGGCTGCGAGGGCGGCGACCGCTGAAGAGAACGACTAGGCAAGGCAGCAGCAGCAGCAGTAGCAGTTTAGCAGTGACGGTGTTGGAGACTCGCCATGATAGTGCCAGCGGGGGGTGAGATCACGAGGACTATTATCTGGAACCTACGGCGAGGGTAATGGAAATGAAATGAGTGAAAATCGCAATAACGAAGTCCACGTGTGTAGTAGCTGCGATAATGACAATGACCAGGACTGAGTCAATGCTGTCAGAGAAGCGGAAAATAGAGAAGGTTCTAGAGAATGTAAATTCTAGCCCGAGAGCGAGAGTAATAATAGGAACATCAATAATACTGACGTTAAATTAGTAGAGGATATATTAATCATTTGGAATTGTGCAGTTAAAATCATTTTTGTGTTTAAATACATCACTATGAATAATGTTGTTTAAGATAAATGAAGATTCAATTAAATCAACTTTAAAATCTCTCTCTAAACTATCTATTGAGCATTTACGTGTGTGAATGTGTTATATGGATGAATACGTATGTATGTAGAATGTACCAAACTTGTATGTAAAAATAGCAAAGCTAATAGTTTTTTTAAATTTCTAAATTTGTTCTGCCACCACCACGCACGTGACAGATGGAGACGTTTTTTAAAGCAAAGTCAACACGTGAGACTATTGTAAACGGGGTCGAAGCCGTCCGGACACGAATTATCTGCAACTTATATTAACATTTTCTTTTGCTCGGGTACTTACAGTATGAAGAAAAAGAACTGGAATCGATACAAATATTTGAGATCGATATTCTGTGGTCAAATCACTGAAACAATTTTGCTGTGGACCCTGAAACGTTTTTGGTGTTCCGCTTTTGAGCTGCTAACTTGGCACACGTCAGAATAAAGCACACACTTCAGAATAATACTGCATGTTAAAGCATTCCATAGATGACTAAGATTATTCGAACAATATGCACACAGTGTTACCACAAATAACTGTACATAATCTTAAAAAATGCCTCTTTATGCTGAAATAAAACAAATGTACCAGTATTCTTTACTTACAGTTTACTTAAGAGATCTTAGTGGAGAAACGGTCGTAAGGTCGTTTCGCTGCTTCTTGAATCAAAAATGCCCTAAACCGTAAAAGGCTTCAGTCTTAATGTTCATGAATATTTACAGCACTATTAATGAATATTTTATTACATTACTGACATTAGTAAAACCTATAAAATAATTACTTACATTACGTTCCCTTGAAGTCATTGCTATATCCGAGTTCTGCATTTCATAAGACTCGAATTTTTTTGGTGTGCCACGCAACCCCATTTTGTTTGAAATATTCTGTTGTAAAGAAATAATTGTTTATTAGTTGTGTGGTCTATTGGAAATTAGGTTTATTGGATCTCCGATAAAATTTACCTTCATTATAACTGTAATAATCGCGTCCGAAAAATCGTGCTATAAGGCCGAAAGACCACAAGATTTCAAACGTGAGAGGGAAATGGGTAAATATTTGCAGAACAAAATCACATTAACAGTATTGATAATCGATAAATCGGACGGCTAATGAGTGAAATGAATGCGCTGAGTAAAAAAGCAATTGCTTGAGTGCAGGCTAAGTGTGTACAAAAAGTCTTGGATAATAATTCAAATGAAATATAGACAGAATGTTAATGCGGATAAACAGAGCTTGATGGAAAAGGCGTACGGAATCTCGCGCATTTAAGAGATCGTAGACCCTTTATTCAGAACGAACGACGAAATCTTGGGCCTGCCGAATTAGCCGGAGCTGAAAGCCCGGCGTCAGTGGTAGCGCAAGCGATGGTATCGGCGCGTTCGACGGACAGGAAGGCCCTCCCCCTTCTTCCCCCTCGCAGATCGTATCTCCGCCGCCAGTTCCGCTCTTTTCCCGCCGGCCTCTTCGGCCTTGAGTCCATCCGCACAGCCTCATTCCCCATTTCTGCGCCGATTTCATAGAAAGATTTTGCTTTCTTGGAATCTTGAGTTACTGACCTCATAATTGAGACGATGGCAAGTAATATCTGGTGCATGCTTTAGAATAATACTTTCAGAAATATTGAGCGACTGGCGACTACATTATATTTGAGTTTTCTAATGATTGATTGATTTTTTTCGCGTCTCCGGGCACGAAAACTGCTTTGGTCATTAGTCCCGTTAGTGTAGTGCATGTTTTTTCGCGGGAGATGGCGGTGATATTCCCCCGCTGGATGGCGAGATCCGGCGCCGACCTACCGCCGGCTAGTGGGGTTTCCCCCTAAACAGGACTCTCCCATCAGCGGGGCACCGCCCCAGCCGGGACAAGCTCTAAGCTCCTGACTGGTCTCCCGGAATATGTGGTAGTGTTGTGCATGTTAGTGTAAGTGAGTGTGTAAGGGGAGAGGATAGGACAAGGAAGGGGAAGAAAAGATTGCGCGCGGTCCGTGTCCCGTTTGTTAGGGTACTGCTCCGGCATTCGCCTGGTGTTGATCGGAGAAACCACGCAAAACTACCGATCAGAGCAGTCGACCGCTAGAATTCTCCTCGAGACAGCGACTGAATTCGACCTAGCTGAAAAGCTAGTGTCGAAAATCCTGCCGCCGTCAGGACTCGAACCTAGGACTTCCCAGTCAGAGGCACTGCAGTGACATCAGCTGATGCACTGAGCTACCGCTCCTGGTGGTTTTCTAATGTGGCATGTGTGGGTAGTATCTCCAAGATGGCATTCGGCACGACTTTTTGCGTCTATCTTGGCCCTGCCGCTAGAAGTCGCATGATCGCGACCGTATCCAGCAGTGCTGCAGATCAAGTGACTCTAGCGGCAGGACTGAGACTGACCCAAAGGTTGTGCCGAATTCCATCTTGGAAATACTACCCGCAGATGCCACGTTAAAAAATTCAAGAATAACAGCATTTATTTATTCTTGTACACGGAGTTTCCAGAACAAAAATATTCAAGGAAACTCCAGATAAAACCCCTTTAATATTATGAGAAAATGAAGGACTATGACGCATTTTTACATTCCTTCGGCTCTTTTCCTGCAGCATAAAGTTTAAGATGACGGAGCTAAATAATCTAAAGATAAAACGCACACAATTTTTAAAGATCTGCTAAGATTCCCATGACAACAATTTGCAAAGTTCATACAATTCTGCCCCTACAAAATATTTAATTTTCATATTTAACTTTAAGCATAATGTTTTACGTGTAATATTATATCTATATGTATTGAAAAATGAATCAATTGAAGGGTTTCTCGAAAAAACAGCGTAAGTCCAAAATTGAAAAGAGGACATGGTGTTGGTCAATCAAAGGATAATATTGATTCGACCTGAAGTGCATTAATCCCAAAGAAAACGAGCGAAGAAAAGTAGGTGATTCTGAAAGAACATGATATGGCCAAAGTGTTTCTGGTAAAAACATCATTCATTGACCAATTAGGATAACAGCAGTTGGTGTCATGAATGATAACCTTTCAGCAATTTTTTCCAGTATTTTAATTGCGATTATTGCAAGTTATAGTTATTATACACTATATAGAAAACGCTTTGGTACAGAGTTGGTTTCAACTTCAATTGTTTCTAATGTATGCAAGAATAACAATGTAATATGTAAAATACAATTAATTTTATTTTTCTAAGTTTCTGGTACCTTGCCATGCTTATATATGCATAATAGCAAATTTTATATTCATGGAATCTGCAATTTTAAAGCAAAATAGCATATGGTCATTTTCTTTTCCTTGTAACTTGTGGAATATATAGTTTTATTTACTCAAAATTAGATTTTATAATTCATGCCGTGTAAAAAGTATTTCTATACAATATAAAATTCCATATATCTTGCTGAATAAAGAAGGTGGACTTTATTTTTAATTTTCCCACAACCTGGATTTTTGGACTAGTGCAATTTTTCCGAGAAGTCCTTCAATTATGTACTATAACGAATATGGATAAATTTGAAATATAGAATATACGCAAGTAGTAAAAATCTACACAAAATGAGATGTTGCCCCCAAAGTTGTATTTAATTGTAAAAGTATAAATAAACAAACCTCCAAAAGACAGAAATGAAAACAAGGAAGATTTTTGAAGAGATTAATATTGAAATCTGTAAAATGATCTGATTTCTCTCTTGTAGTTTATTTGGAAAAATTAATTTGGCTTTGTATGTACGAAGTAGAGGAAAAATATAAATGTATTTATATAAGGAATTCCTATATTGCTTGAACTGTTTCATTAAACCAAGGGGGCCGATAAAAAGAGAAACATCATATGGAAATTTGCGTGAATGGTAATGAAAATATTTCTCTTGTTCAGTAGAGAAATAAATGTCAAATCGATTCTCAACATTTATTTCCTAGTAAAGTTTTCAATGACTTGAAAAATATATGGTTTTCCGCTTCCTTATTCTATTTCCCTTATCTTCTGATCCGCTATCAAAGGAGGTAAATGCTCCAAAAAAGGATTTTTAAGAGATATTCTATGCAATGCTCCAGGAATTCTAGAAGCCATCATCTTGGGATCCACAATTACTAGGAACACAATTTCTGAAAAAAATCAAACCTGAAATGCAAAACCAAAAGTCGCAATGGATGCAAACTTCTGGAGCTTCTGCAGAGTCCCAAATTCATTTTCTAGAGTCCAGTATTTTTACAGATCTCGCAAGCTGAGTAGGGAAAGACGGAAATTCAAATATGGGAACGGCGGCGCGAACAAATATTGATTAAAATTAACACGCCGGCGAAACTGATTGGATTAATTAAACTCGCGGGTCGATAACGCAATCAAGAGGCAGCTGCCGCGGCTCGGCTCCTCCCCCACCCCTGTTCTGCAGGTGCGCTCGACGACTCCCTCTGGCCACGCCCCCTTCAACCGCTTTCTGCGCGCGCGGGACAAGCTGGACCCTTTCCCCGCAGGTGGAAATATTTCTTTCTGTAATCGTGTAAAACCGTGCTGATACGCGTTCGTGATGTTAGTCTTTTCTTAAAACATTTGAAAAACATGACATCACCATGCAAAAAGACTTTTTTCACGGTGACGTCACGGTGCGGAAAAGACTTTTAGGCACGCTAGGAAGCTTACAAGATAAGTAAGGAAATAAAGAGAACCTTAATGACAAAACAACTTTAATTCATTATTATTAAACCCTTTCCAATAACTATTAACTTATAATTAACTATTAACACATAATTAGTACTGGAATAATACTTTCGATATTTATTTACAACATGTAAATGAATTAAACAAAACTATCCCTATTCCGATATTTATTATTTTGACTAGCTCTCTTTTTACTATTTCCAACAATACTCATTACTTCGTGTTCGCTATCAATTACACATTTTCAGGTCTCTTTAGGCTATTTACGTAAAATCTTGGGGCTGAAAATTACCGCTCGTACGAGAATTCGGCCTGTGGAATTGCTTAGATTAGAAAAAAATAATATTGGTAGCTAGATCTCATGAACATCAATATTTTGAAATAACACACAAAAGCTATTACAGTATACTATTGTTCGTTAATTTAAAATCATTTCTTGGCTTGACATTAAGTTTGTCAACAATTCTATATTAATTTTCCACACAAAACAAAAATTATATAAACAACTCAATTTTTACATCCATACGCATATTTACAAATGCTCTCATTCACACACACGCTCGGATCCGATGTATTTTTAAATTTAGAATCTGTTTACCGTGGCCCTTTTTAATTCATTCTTTAGTCAATTGATTTACTACACAATTACTGAGCATTTTGACAGAAGTTCAAGAATTCTAAGGAAAGCGACTAGATTTGAAGTGAGTTGTGAGAGATCAGAAAAAAATTAAAAATGTTAGTCAAAACGTGAGTTAAGAATCCGTCATTGAACAACCAAATATCGTGAAGTTGCACCACCTCAAGAAGTACATAAATTACTGCTTCTTCCAAAGAAAAAGCCGGCCAGGAATGCAAGAAAAGCGTCTGTTGCAGCAATCTACTACATGCTGCTTCGTAAAAAATTCATATTTTTTAAAGTTACTGAGATCTCACTTTGTTTCTTCAGAAGTTGTCAATCATTATCTTATGCGTTTATTAATATTTTTAACAACTTTGAGCTCACGGAGTATATAAAAAATTTAATGTTTAATTTTTTGTTGTTGAAAATTTCAAAATTCAAGAAAAAATATTTTGCAAAATCTAAAAAATTAAACATATTTTTAAGTCTTCAATAGAATTTGAACGGACTTTCTACAATTACCGTATTCAAATGTGTGATGCTATATTTCATGTCTCGACAACATGAACAATAATTTGAACAACTTTATTTTCTACTGAATTCTAGAAGACGTACACAAATAAGTAAGTTACATTTTTGTCCAGAAGCAAAACAGGGGGTCATCTCAGCATTTGCTCAAAGGATCATGGAAACTGGACGAAAAACCTGTTCGAAATGGAGGTCATGGACCAAGAAGCTGCGGAAAAACACTTGTTACAGGTTGTTTACAATTGTACAAATTATAAATAATACAGTAAATACCACTGTTAAAATTAGTGTTACTTTCCTTGTGATGCTCAGTATGGTCTCTAATTGTATAGAGACCGTTATAGAGCAGAAACGATTTTACTTGGTATTTGAACTTTTCTATCAAATTTAATGGTTTAATATCATTTGGCAAAGTGTTGTAAAACAAGAACATGTATTGTACGTGGATTTTTTGTACTGAGCTGTTAATACTGGCACCTGATGAATATTATTACTGCGTCGAGTGTTATAGTTACAAACCTCGGCGTTTTCTGAAAATATATTCCCGCCCTTAAGCAAATCATTTTTGACAAAAATTCCTGATTTGTAAATTAACTGACAAGGTAATGTTAAAGTTCCTAGATTAATAAAGAGAGGCTTACAAGAATCACG
The DNA here is from genome assembly GCA_011170035.1 of Teleogryllus occipitalis. NCBI lineage: Eukaryota > Metazoa > Arthropoda > Insecta > Orthoptera > Gryllidae > Teleogryllus > Teleogryllus occipitalis. The sequence continues at coordinate 1,340,334 of BLKR01000012.1, forward strand.
TGGCTGGGATTTGGTTATTATTCGTACAATTATTATTTTGTAATCTAAAAGTCTGGGAGCTATAAGATGTATTTCCCCAGAATAGTATGCCATATCTCAGGCGGGATATGGATTGATCATAGAATTGCGCCACACGGCCTATTAGACTCGTGTCGAAATATTTTCCCCTCGCAAAATAAAATATATTTTTCCCTCTCGAGTTATAAACAACTGTTATGTTTGTTACTCCTTAAAAAATAGCTATTCTTCAGAAAAGCAGCAAAAGCTTCTGAAGTGGCGCCAGAAATATGAAACTGTTGTAGAAATTTATTTTGCCCAAAAAGAAAGGGACTTTGTTGAATTATTTGTTAATTGTTATAAAACAAACGGAATTTCTAAAATTATTTTCGGATTTTGGAACCACAAAGTGAATATAACTCATCTTCTCAAGAGTAACTATTTTTTACTTGTACTCAAGACTTTTCTGCATAATGAAATTAATAAAATGTTTTTGTTACTGCACAGCAGGTAGTCGGAAAATTACGTTGTCCCGTAACATCTAGAAACCTATCGTGGTGAGGTCATTCACGACCTTATACGCATTTTGCCATGTATCCCCGGAGGGGAAATCCATTTTGTTCCAATACAAACGACGAAAAACGTTTTGCGATAGAATGAAATTGAGAGGTGAGTGACCACAGGAGAACCAAATCGGTGCCAGATTAAATTCTAAAAATTCTTCTACGACCAAAGTTCCGGAAGCGCAGCTCCACTGTTCGGGAGCGCATTATTTTTTCTAAGGTCACATCCACATCTAAGTCATTAGCGACCACTATTGGAGTTAACGGTATGGTTACTATGAAGATGAAACGAAATGGTAATAAGGGGGTGAAAGGACGAACACAAGTACAACCATGCCCGAGGCGGGACTCGAATCCACGACCCTTCGGTTCGAGATCACTACGTTTCTACTGCCTTAGCGATCTTGGTCACCGGGACGACTGCATGACTTTGTCTGACAGCTCCGTACCGTGTCTCAGATGTGCTACTTGTATACGACAGAAATTCAAATCACGAACTTTTTCTGTATTAGTACCTTCACTGAGATGAAACGGTAAAGAAAAATATTATTGGTTTTGTAAAGAGGTAATGAGTTTTACACATATTACTATTAAGGTCGCAAAACAATTTTTGACAATTGCAACCCAAAAATTTTTTAAATGTAACTTACGTACATCAATGGTAACAGCTTTTGTAAAGAACAAAGCTGAATGCAGAATTCAAACCTATTGTAAGTATTGGCATCGTAAGAATCATGGTTGATATTTTCTATCTCTAAAAAAATTGAAAATATCTCTAGGCATACTATTAGAATTTGTAAGAATGCACGCAAGAAGTGTTGCATAATTATTCAACTGAAGTAAATGATGGCAATAACTACAAAGCATTACTATTCACCTGAAGTAAATGACCAAGATGTTTTCACTAAATTTTCTTAATGTACATTGCCAATGTTTTCTTTTTTAATTTAAGTTTAACTTTACAAACAGTGCTACACAGATTGTTATAAATTTAACCAAAAATGCATGAGTTGCAGCCAATGTAACCACACGAAAAAGTATTAACGAGAGAAAATGGTACATTCTTTACCATTTCGGCACAGTTCGTATACGGGCCTGGGCGTACGACTCCAAAGTAAATTATGCAAACGAAATTGACAGTGACGGAATATTAAATGATATACTCTGCGAATATTTTGAAAAAAAATACACTTTTTATTAAGATAACCTAATGATTTCATTGAAGGGGGTCGGGGGAAGAGATATTCTTATTACGTAAAATTTTCTTGCATTATTTCTTATTGCTCCGCTCTATTATACCATTAAATAAATCTGCAAAAGTGTTTTCAATCCGCAAAATTTGTTTCCGCTCCGAGAACCGAACTCACCCCAGATTTAACTTGCCGACATTCATACCACTACGCCGCAGAAGCGTCGTATGGGTTGATCTTAAAAGATGATTAAATCTGTAAATGCTTGATTCGTGCAAAACTCTCAAAAATCATATATTTAAACTCTGAAACTGTTTAAAACTCCTAAAGCCTTCAGTTCATTCAGATCTATGTAGGAAACTCAATTTTGGAGAAAATCGACTGAACGGTTTAGGCGCTAGAGTTGACCACACACGGACAGACAGCTGTTTGCCATCAATAGATTTTTCGGCATCAAGAACCCGTAAAACCAATTCTAGGTACACCATGTGTTACAGAATTTTTTCCTATTATAGAGTAACATCATCAGGGCCCAGCAATACGAGTTTTTTACTGCCAAAAATTCGCCGTTTTCCTGTGCACGATTTCATAACTTTTTCTTACAAAGTACCATCGTAACAAAGTACCTTCGTAAGAGCGGGGAAGTAAAAATTAAGTTCTTAGAAGCCTTTAATAAAGGTTTTGATCGGATGCAGTATAAACGTGTTGAAAGAGCTGGAGTACGAGTAGAAATCAGACAGAAGTATTCACAGGAACTGGTTTCTCGGTTTACAAAACTCTTCACAAAAAACTTTTTCTTTCCACTGTCAAAAATGACAGACATGTGGGTTGGTACTATCTTACCTCAATCCCTTGGATTTATGTAAGAAATTATATTTACAGAGCATACCATTCACAGCTGCTTATAGTAGACAACCGATACAGTTTGCTCACTCATGGTCTAGCCTCACTGCCGGTACCTCATTGCTACGGGTAGGGCAAACCTTCAATGTATGCGAAGCGTTTTGCTATTCCCCACTGCTCCTTTCGACCGTGTTGTGAACAATAGCGGACTTGTCGTGTGGAAGGATTGTTGGGGTGAGATAAGCCGGATTATCCCCCTGCCAAATTGCTACGTTCCCGGGGCGAGCACGTGACGTCAGTGAAAGTTGAGAATCGAACGGGTCAATGTTGGATATGCATTTCACCATGACTCAACAAGTAGAACTAAATGAGACGAAGCATAGCTGGAAGAAAATGTACACAGTAGAATTGTTATTTTAACTGAATTTATATATTTACGATATCCCCCTTACTGCATTAAAAATGTAAAAAATGGGCTTAAACAATTTGAGTGATTATTCATTGTTAACATGTCTACCAAAAACTTAGTGTTTTTAGAGTGAATTCTGTAATCTTATTTTTACCTAGAAAAATGGCAATATATGCAATAGTGTACATGATAATTTAAATCTCCATGGCCAAAAATTCAAATCTTCTTTACCCACAAATTATTTTTTAAAGAAAAGATATTGGAAGTATGAATTCTAGCTGTAATGTGTTTGTACTGACTGTCTGTAGGAATGATTGATATTGAGCGAGTAAGATGATTTAAAACAATTGTCTCCCGCTACACCTTTCATTATCTGAACCAAAATCCTGTCATTTATAAATATTAAAATCGTTTTGTGAGTATAAAGTATTGATCTTGTTGCAAATATAACTGTGAAACATTGAGACATAACTGTGATATTATTTTTCGAATCCGTTTTGCCAATCACAAATTTCACATTGAAGTAACCACCTTTTGAACGATGCTGTCCACATGTAGAAGGCAACTGCACCACGAAACGTCCCGCTTCCACGAGAAGCTAGTTACATTGAAGCGAAATGTGACTAGGTGATTCCACCCCAGTGACATCATGTGACAGCTAATGACACCATGTAACCTCATGTGATCCCACGTGACTCTATCCAAAAGGAATACCGTAAGGCAGGGGACTCCACTCGAACTATTTTCTTCGTTATATCCACATGTTTATCCAACGGTTATACTATACTACTTCTGTTAGATGGTTTGCAAACTGTGTTGAAAGTTTTATCCCTGTGTATTTTTGCACAAATTCTCTATCTTTCCTGATAACTCCTTTTAAGAGTTTTATCTAAGACTAAATGAAAATAAATCTTATTTAATAGTAAATATATTAGAAATATCACCTTTCTTCCAATCGTCCACAGGCAGCTGTGTAGGCACGATGATGTTGATATTAAAAATAATTACTCGACTAAATAGTATAATAATAATAATAATAAATAATAATAATAATAATAATAATAATAATAATAATAATAATAATAATAATAATAATAATAATAATGCGTTGCCAAGGTCACAGATAACTATCAAAATTGTGAATTATTTTTCTTCTGAAAAGAATTGGGAGAAAAAATGTATATCTCCGTCACCCCACTTTCCCATTGATAAGTATTTATCAATCTCATTTGGATGAGTTGCTTTGCCCTGTTCCTCACATGATATTCGCAAAAACGTCTTGTAGTTTTGCATAATAATGAATGGAAAGAATTTTGTTTTTCATGCATAGAATACTTCCTCCGTCAAATCCAAATCTTCCAGAAGTTTCTTCGTCATATTAACAGAGAAAATGTACCACATTTTTTTACTGCAAAACAATAGGGTTGACTCTGGTTATCAGTATAGTTGTACAATTGTTTGAAATAGAGCTTTCTGATTTCTCCTACATTAATCTCCAATTATTTTTAAATTTTATTTCGTCGTTTATATTTTCGTTTACCACTTTCACCAGTAATATTTATATTTTCTTTCACAGAATACACTCATACATTTGGTCTCTGCCTTAGATATTTCAATTCAAAAGAATAGCGAGTGAACCACGCGTCATTAAACATCGAGTGTTTTCCCCCTATGACATATATTTGAAGAGCTTCGCCCCGTGACGTACGATGCATCACTTTTAATTAGTGAAGGCTTTGCAAAAATGTCAGGGTTTGATGTCATATTGTTTGTCCAAACACGTGAGTCAATAACGGCGCACGGCGATAGTAGATACAGCGGATGACACGAGCCAGTACATGGCAATTCAGCAAAACAGTTCATTTGACAGCTTGTAGGACATGGATAGGGCTCGTTTACCTGGTGCTTATGAACTGAGTCCCAAATGTAACGTGTTTCGCGGTAGTTTGAATTACCAAATACCCGGTAAGTTATTATGTGCTCTGAAAACAGACTATTCCTCGTAAATGAACTCAGAACCATGAAATTTAATGGAAACCTTTACGCACTGCTTCGACATTTCGAGTCACACAAATAATAGTGGGCCTAATAGATCTTCAGAATAGTATATATTCATGCTAAACTTCGCTTAATAATAATATCGTGATATTGACTACGACTTCAAGGTGAGAAGTACTATGACAATTGAGAGCAATAGAGATTACTGGACATGCGAATTTCTTTACCAATATAAGTTTATAAATCGTATGATGTATGCAAGTTTACAATCATGAAAGTAGTACTTTCGTTACTAGTTTTTAATATTTGACGTTACTGTGAATGTTGTCAACTGTATTCCGCAATGATATTAGCCATTCATTTCGGTACACAATCGGATGTGAAGTCTCTAATTCGAATATTTTTGAGGGTAGTCAATTTTAGTACATCTAACCGTATTTTCGATTTCTGGCAGTGCTCAGTGACTATGTGGTTAATTGAAATATCTTCATTAAGTGTCATGATATGATCAGATCACCTTACAAAACCTACATGAAGGTATCACTCGGTTATCTGGCCTTTTTAGAACTAACCAGTTCGCACAGTGAAAGTGCTAAACAAAAGCCACCCTTCGCCGTTGAAAAAGAGAATATTCACGAGGATCCTAGTCAGCGTGGTCGAGAGAGCGTTCGACCGCGATAAATCGAAAAATCGAATCTCGGAAGCCCGTTCGTTGCCGCAGCCGCTTCATCGAGGATTCTGAAAGGAGCCCCGCGACACGCAAAAAATCTGCCAGTGCTGCCAACCAAACTCTTCCTGATATTTCGCACTACACTTCCTCTGGGCCTTTTTAAACTCTGCATGCGCCCTATTTCAATCATTCATGTACCTCAGGTGTTAAATTTGCTGATCATGTTTGGTGCAAATATACTCAGAACTCAGCAAAATGAAAAAATAGTTATCTTGGCCTTACAAAATAATTAATCGATTGGTTAGAATAAAATATAGACTTAAAAATAATTTTTTGCTAAAATTATTTTTTTACTTGAAAATTGAAGAATATGCGTGATTTAACGAAAATACTACACGTGGTAGTTTAATTTTAAGTAGCTGCTTGCTTGATGCAGAGCATTTATGTTATATATTTGGTTGCCACAATATTACCGATTCGTATTGAAAGTCGAACAGGAGAATTCTTTGTTACATGTAATTATTCAGCAATTGATAATATCCAATTTAAAGTGTTATTTGTTATTTATTATTTTTATTTTTTAAATAAAATCTATACATTTTTAGACGAAGAAACACTGAAGATCAAAATTAGCCGTATTGAATTTTTAGATTTCCTGCCTATACTGCGTGGTTGCAGCATAGATTGAGCAATAATGAACGCATACTTATTTTATCTCATCTCCCTTAATTTTCCAGGATTCAAGATAAAAATCGAAGAAAACTTATTCAACACCAGCTCCTACAAGCCTTTCATTCGTCATAAATTGCATTCAGAAGACTTATCACCAGTTTTGTACATGACGTTGGACTCCGATGAAAAACACATCCTCATGAAAGGAAGCAAGCGGTGCAATTTCTGGGAATTTCGATCGTTCTTGGAGAAAGTTTCTGGAAATGCAAGCCCTGCGGTCGTTGTGCGCCGGATGTAAGATGGGAGGATTCCGTGCGGCGACTCCAATCCCAGGCGCGGATATTTATGCATCCGCGTGGCTATTCGTCATTAGCGGAGGCGGCGTGAATACCGATGTGCGCACGCGCGGCGTATTCAGAAACAGCGGCCATTCAGCCACCCATCCCCATCCCCTTCCCTCTCCCTCCCCCTCCTCACCTTACGCCTATTATCATCTCTTTCCCTCCCTTTCCACTCCCGTCCTCCATAACCTCCCTACTAAATCCTCTCTTCTATTCGCTCTCCATACTTTATCATCTTTCTCCTTCACTTTCTACACCCGTCCTTAACCCACCCCTTCCAAATTCTCTCTTGCATTCGCTCCCCAAACTCCTATCACATCTCTCCTTACCTTTTCACACCCGTCCTTCTTAACCCTTTTCCTCCAAATTCTCCCTTCTCTCTCCGCTTCATATCCCTCCTATCATTCCTCTCCCTACCTTTCCACACCCGTCCTTGATAACCCCCTCTAAATCCTCTCTTCTGTACATTCTCTCTCCACACTTCTATCTTCTCTATCCCTCTCTTTCCACACCCATCCTTCTTAACCCTGCCCGTCTAAATCTTCTCTTCTCTCTTCGCTTCACATCCCCACTATCATCTCTCTCCCTTTTCCTCAATTTCTACTCTCGTCTTTAACCCTCCTCTCCAAATCCTCTCTTCTATCCATTCTCCTATCCTTCTACCATCATCTCTCTTCCCCCCTTTCCATACCCACCCTCTTAACCCTCCCCCTCCATCCCCCTCCCCTTTCTCACTCTCCCTTTCATCTCCATTACTTTTCCGATCCCTCCTCTCCCTCTTCTTTTCTCCCCTCCCCTGCAGCGGGTAGTTGTAGAGCCATGGCAGCGCCATTGCGTCAAGCGTCCAAATACGCCGATGAACTGATTGATTGACTGACTCTCAAACCATGAGGAAATGAATTGACGGTGCTAGCATACACAAGTACCGCGTCGAATGCGACCTTCGTTAATTTACGTGCAATTGATCCTCGCTCTTGGCTTTACATAGGAATACAATAATCAAAAGCGAAATCTCAGATGGGAGCCATTTCAGTTTCATTCACAATCTACTTTTATTAAAATAAATTTTCCAATTTAATATTCTATTAACTTGAATTCATTTAATTTTCATAATTTTACAAGAAATAGAATTACTCTACAGGATGTTTTCCCTTAATGTTGTACCCCACGAACGTATTCATTCAGTTGACTAACGAATGTTGTGGTAACATCTTTGTTTTCCCGGTAGAGAGTCGATTTCTCATCATTATCTGAGAGATAAGAGCCACTCAACAAATTTAATGAAGTTGGATGGAAGCAGAATTTGATTATTACAGGTTTGAAATTTTTTTTGAAAGAGCTCCTGCGGCAGGAGAAAACTGCTTTGGACCCGCGCCTACAATTATGAAGTTTAATTTCTAAATGCCCCAGTGAGACCTGACGAGACTACCGACAACATCCAAAAAGGCGAAAAAATCCAGTTCAAGGAGGAACAGACACTGGTTTGATCTTCAACAATTATGGTTGATTTTATAATTACTGTTTTATTTCTAGTTTAATTAATTGTGTTATCATAAATTGTTCATATCATTATTCATAAATTGTTCATTTCTCTATTAAATGTTATTGTTATTAAATATACTTCAGTTGTATGGTTTAGTCCAGTGGATCCAAGATGTTGTTACACTCTATCTAGTGTGCCCCACCGGGCAACAATCAGGCGAAGACAAACAAACGTGTGAAAGAGAGTTCGTGTAAATAAGTAGTTTCTAATTTAAGTTTAGTTTGTAAGTAGGGAAGAGTTAGGTTAACTGGTCCACTTTTTATTTAATTTGCTTTAAAATTTTGTTTACTGAAGGGTGTACATTTCTAAAGCTGGAAATTTTCTGTCTTATGTTTCATTTACTTCTCATGTCTTGCTACTATATAGAGTAATTCCTTCAATAATTACTTCACAAATCCTTTTCATTTGTACCATTTCTCATTCCTTTCGACCACAGTATTCCATTTAGTTCCGTGACCCCGCTTGTGAGCCAATGGTCATTTAGGAAGCAAACCATATCAATAGCTTATATTAACAGTAAATAAATATGTACATTACTTTCAACGTTGGCTTAAGGCACCCAAATCTACCCCCAAATTTCAGTTCTACCGTCGGTTAGTAACTCCACAGAGTGTGTGTGTAAGATGTATGTATGTACGTACGTATTGTTACGTTGGTGAATTACAAGACAGTTCATTCAATAAAATTGTACATAAATTTTTTAAACAAACAAGTTTACACATCCTAGTAAATGAAACAGTATAATATAATACTCTTATCCAAACAGATCTTAACTGCCTTTGTCATCATGGTTTGTTTCCAAATCCCGAAGGAAAATCAATATTGAGGCCCCCTGTAGGAATTGTATGCGATATAAAGCTGATACGAAATAACTGAACTTTGGATGATATTTATTTAATAAAATGAATCCTAATTGGACTCGTGTACGACTCCCCCACCAAAACAAAAAAAAACGCTCAGGCAAAGACGCTTATGGCCGCCCAGAAAAACAACAACAGTGTCTTGGGGCAGAAGATGCACTGGGCCCCTTTTCCAAACAAAACATTTCCTTGCCCTCAACTGAATCAGTAAATGACAATATCAGTAAATGAGTTAATATGAAAGTAAAAACAAAAAAAATTGGGTTGGTGTTAGAGGCTATGTATATTTGCCTCTTGCATTTTGGACCGAGCGTGCACTGCGGGCGGCGAGACTGTTTGCACGGCGGTCTTCCCTCCCCCTTCTCCCCGCCCCGCCCCTCCCTTCCCTCTCCCCACGTCTACCCACCGTCACGGTGATAGAAAAATTAATATTCCATGGACGAGCGGCGAGTGGCGGCAGTTTGAAGGGGACACGCTCCCCGCTCCTCTCCCCGCTGCGCCGCGCGCGACCACGCAAAATGGCCGCGGGGACAAGTTTGGGTGCAATGCGCGTGCGAATACTTGCATTCCGTCATCATCGAGCCCTCCTCACCCTGGGGCCTCATCGCCACCTCACCCCACGGCTGTGGCTGACAAGAGGCGGGTTTCAGTGTGTGTGTGTGTGGGAGGGGGGGGGGAGGAAGAGGTGGCAACTGTCCCCCCTCCCCCGATATTGGTACATATTTTCAAGAAATATATTTCGACAGTTCATTTCGCCGATTTAAAAAAAATGTTATAGAATATTTACTTTTTTCTGTAATTTGAGAAGAAATTTAATAATACATAAATGAATGATGATTTTATGACACTAAGCTAATAACATACATTAATTGGAGAACTTTAGTTCAATATTATAAAACGCACAGGATAATGTTCAGCGTTACTGTGAATATCCCATATTAATAAATCATCTTTCAATTATATTTTGCTTTTAAACATTATTTACTTAGAAATTAAACAGTTTGATCCCTAAAATCATGATTCGTAACACTAGAATTAACGTTCAGTGCATCAACTGATGTCAATGCAGTGCCTCTGACCGGGAGGTCCTAGGTTCGAGTCCTGACAGTGGCAAGATTTTCGACACTAGCTTGTCAGCTACGACGAATTCAGTTGCTATCTGGATGAGAACTCTAAAGGCCGGTCGCACTGATCCGTAGTTTTTCGTGGCATCTCCGATCATCACTAGGGGAATGCCGGTACAGTTTCCTAACAAACAGGCCACGGACCGCGTGCGATCTTTCCGTCCTCTTCCTTGTCCTATCCATACCCTTGACACTAACATGCACTATACTACCACATATGCCGGTCGAGAGCTTAGAGCTTGGTCTGACTGAGGCGGTGACCCGCTGGTGGGAGCTACCTGGTTGAGGGGAAATCCCGCTTGCCGACAGTAGGTCGGCGCCGGATCTCGCCATCCAGCAGGGAAGATCTCTGCCACCTCCCGAGGAAAAACATGCACTACACTTACGGGATGGACGACCTCGTTAGTTGCCGCGCCCGGAATCACTAACAATCAACCAACCAATGGAATTAACGCTCAAAAGAAAAGAGTATTTTCTATTTATTATACAATAATAATACATGGTACTCAATTTCAAAATATAAAACAAATTCCAAGCAGATACAATATTTTTTATATTTATATACATATATTATATTTATAGGTTATGCAACAAATACATATTGTGAGCAATATTAAAAGGTGTGAGAAATGTGAAAGTGAATGAATGAATGTCACTTTTTATTATAAAAAAAAGTTGACTGATAATTATTAAGGTTTTCCAGAAAAGGACTTATTCCTGCAATGTTTTCGGAAATGCAATTACAGAAAGGGTTTTTATCAAAAAAGCCTAAATTTACATTCAAGAAACTTAGTTCTGCTTGCCTAAATGACCGTGAATGTAAATTTCGTTATTTAAATTCCTACGACCTTTCTAAAATTTCATAAAATAGTAAGGTTATCTCAGGCATTTTCCACGCAATATTAGACATACCAATTATTAATTTCTTTGAAGTTTCACCCTTCAAACACGGATACTGATAGACAATGATTTGATCAATTTTGAATTTCCCCGGCATGTACTTGAAAACATTTCCGCCAAAAACCTTTCTTAATAAAATTCAGGAGAAGCATGCTTGGAATGAAAAGATATATTTTTGTGGAAACATAATATAATCTACCCTTCGCGAAAGAAATAATTGAAGTAAACATTCACCTTAGTGAAGTACTTTGTATATATTGTTGTATTTCTTCTAACTGGTTTAGGAAAAATACGTTTTCAAGAAATATCCTACATTTGCACTAGTATTTTATCGTATATAGAAAAAAACGCAAACTAAGACAAACTCTTTTGAATCAATGAACTCTCACAAATAAATAATTCTATGAAAAGATGTAATAGATAAGTTTCTATTTTAAAGAAATATGCAAAATATGCGCCTATAATTATACGAATATGCACCCACAGGAACATAATCTATATAGCACAAAATGTCAAGAAATTGACTGAGCTATGCACTGAAGAAACGGACTAAATTATGCAAAACATTGAAATCTGCTCCTTATTGATTAGCGTGGTAAGTTAGGAACACGCCTAACGCTTGGATATTAACTATTGTTAACACTAACGCTCTTCGATATTAACTATTGATATTTGATTGGTTGTTGTTACTTGTTCATATGCGTGATCATACGGAAACGGAGTCAAATCGCCCAACAGTTCATGCGAGCCTCCACTTACCAGGAAACGGAATCATAGAGACCGGAAAAATACGGAGTCTGAAAAGTCATAACATGTAAATAAATATGTAATAAAAACAGAAAGAATATGTAATAAACATTTTATGTTGGATATAATAGGTGATATTAAAATGAACTAATTATAAAACATATTTACAAGTATATAAAGAAAGGATGTAGTATATAGGGCCACAGATACTGACAAAGGCCTAAAGTGATTTTGAAAAACCATATATTTTTATTTTTGTTTAAGTACTATGAACTTGGGAAATGAAAATTGTCAATTTTAGTACTTAGTTGTTACTTTATATTTTGAAAATATAAAAGGTATTTTGTTTTACTCATTTAAGGTCGCTTGTCAATTACTAAGGTCATACAGTAGCCACTGTAATTAACATTGGTTTTGTAACGTTGAGGTAATTAGTGGAACACGCATGCGGACACACACACAAGCATTCATGCCTGGTGTGGGATTTGAGTCCGATACCCTTCAGACACAAGGCAGTTACGGTCCTTAAATCTTCGTGATCACAGCAAAACGGGTCGGCGTATAAAAAATATAGAATTGATTATAATCGATCAATGTGATTATATAATTTTCAAAATTGATTTTGATATAATTTGGTAAAAATTCTATTTTTTATTTTCATAAGCATTAAAATCTAGTCTTGTAGACTAATAAGCAATTTTGTTTGTTGACCTAAACTACTATGAAATAAAATTTGTTGGAAGAGCTAGCCCATTAGCGTCCTCTTAGTTTCAAATTAAATTTAAAAACACATTTCCCGGTTTTCATAGATACAGTGGTATTTACTCTGTTATTTTACTTCTTAATTCTTAAAACACTTTGTCACTTCACTTTACACAAGTTCGAAAGGTTTATTTCTCTTCAGTCTTCTCATTAGGTCTTTGTTGTCCAGGAGAAGAATTGCTTTGAGATTGTGGTATTGGGGCAGCCTTTCTTCGCGATTTCTCGCGAACCTTAGTATTTCTTTATCCATTGCATCAACTTTCAGGTGTAGTTTAAGGTCCTTGTGTATTCTGAAAATTGATTCTTAATTTTTAGTACTCTTTGATATTTATCAACTTCTTTATGCATATTCAACTATTTCGCGTTATAGACCCGTGGAATACGTATTTATATTTAACATTTATATTTAAATCACTAAGGTTTTAGTTTAGAAAGCAATTTGAATTTTTTACTAAATCTTATTTTATGATTATATGGTAGTCAGTCCCGAATGTGGTTTTGCTTACTATTTTCGCCAGTACTAAATTTTAATAACATGGTAATAGAATGTACATCTTTGTTAATATTTTGTTCTGTGCGTTTCAATCGATGTTTCTTCATGGAGCAGGAAGTCTGTGGGTGTGAATTATAGTAATGATTACAAAGGCTGTATCTGTGCTTTCAGGCATATTATAACAGAAAATGGAGTCTTATTCACGATCAGGTTTCTACTGTTTGAAACATCAGGTATGCCAGTTCCTGTGAAGCTTTTCTACGGAGTTTTTGTTAACAATATGTCTGAACAATCACGCAGCGTAATCCGCTTACCGTTTTATGTATTTGGTCCAAGTTTATTTTACTGAAGGCAATGATCTGAGGCATTGTTTCAAGAACATTTAAAATGCACAGAATTAAATGCTTGGTTGAATTTCAACAAATATATTGAAGCCAAATGTAATTTCATTTTTCTTAATATATCAGTTAATTACGTTTAGGGCAAAAGCAATACGGGTTGGCAAACAAGGAAAATATTTGAAATTCTTGGTATTTCAAAATAGTCACTGCTGTCGATTTCTTTTCAGTTACGTCAAATTTTGTTGGGTGTTCACTAGTTAAATTACTGTTCCCTACTAGTTCAAAATATTTATTAATAAATTTTATTTCATTACAATATTTTCCGTTATTATAGTATCGATAATGACGCCTGCACTCCAAGCCCAAAATTCGAAAAATAAGAATTGGAGGCTTTTCTTTAGCTTTAAATTTGTATAACGTTCAGGGAATAAAATATCGTTTATCCATTAGCTAGTCAAAAATTTAACCAAAATTTTACAATTTTTAAATGGCCACTACTGAATCAAATTTGGAGCTTCTAAAAATTTAATAAAAAATAGAACTTGAAAACTAGCCATTTTGTCCAGGAATCTAGTTATAAAGAGGAACATTAATTGTTCTTTGAGTTTTTCAAAATTAATTTAGTATTGAGGCCTACGAATTTTAAGAAAACTCCAAAAATGTTATTAACTATAGCCATTATTGGAGCTTTCTACCCTACATAAGTTTGCTGAGAGGATCTCACTTTTAAGTGGTACTATGGAACCGCTGTCTTTTATTCCGACCTCGAGTGTTTACTGATGCGTCTCACAAAGGTGAGACACTTGATGTTGAGAAGTGCAGTGTGATTATGATCACACGCATCTGCATTTCATGAAACAACAGAATTTGGCGACAAACCGTGCACTAGCGTAGCGCTTCTCAGCAAAATGACATAAGATAAATTTTTTCTTCTAATGGTCGATACTAATTTTCTTCATTTATAGTGTATATTATATATTTTATGCTCGTATTTGCTCACCTGCTGCTGATTTCTCAATAATATTCTCTTACATCCAGCTGGAAAAACAAATTATTTTATTAAATGATTAAATAATAATACAAGTGTTTGTTTCTGTGTCACCACGTGGCTTGCTGTGAAACAAACTAAAATCCTTCATTTCTCAGGGCAAAAGCTGAATTTAGGAAAAAGGAAGCAATGTATCGAAAGGAACCTTGTTGGATCTACCTCCTTATCAAAACCATCTATTTGAACTACATTTGTTCCATTTGTACCGTAAGAAAACGTTATCTGATCATGAAATTGATCTCGAGGAAGGAGCGCCAATGCCTCATGATGTGAATGAAGTTCGTCGATTACTGTCATTTTCTTTCTCAATACATATCCAATGACGTAGCCCATTGTAGCTCCATCACTGGCTTCATTATTCACACACAGATCGATGAAATTCCGATGGACGCCTAGGCGCGTTATCTTGAGCACGAGGGCGCGACTGAGGCAAAACCTGGACCCGCACGCCGCAAATGAGAGCACATTCGTTTGGTTACCGCCGTCATTAAAGATCTTCCCCCGGTTCTCAGGAAGGGGCTTGCCGAGATACCAGTCTTCTTGCGGGTTGTAGCCGCCGAGCAGGTCTAGCAGGCGGGGAACATTCACATAATTGTCATCGGATACGTGGCAAAACCATTTCTTGCCGCTTTTTTCAAACATTTGAAGTTCCATCCACATATTGCAGCACATTTCCGCTGGAGGTGGCTTCGCGGGACAGTTAGTGTTGATCACGTGACCGTTTGTTTCCGTCGCCAATTCCAGATCGTTGCAGTCTGTGAAAATCCAGGTCAGATTGGGTACTAGTTGGAACCATGTCTGCAGCACAGGTGGTAGGCGCTGTCTATGGTAACCGCACCAGGTCTTGACGCCAATGAAAAGTTGGTCGCGAACGGCCTCGTGGGCTCCAGGCAGAGCGCGCGCGGCACGGTTCGCCCTCGCGGCCGCTTGTTCATTTTCACCGTAATCCCAAGGAGAAATTATGCGGTACACACATACCGCTGTCATCACCGCCACTGCCACTGCTATTGCGGTCAACACTGCGGCAGTTGTCATTGGAAGAACTTGTTTAAAGATTGAACGTAATTGAAATGTTACAAGCCATTCGCACCAACTGTGCGAATGACTTGCAGCTTACTTGATTGGTACTCAAATTTATTTAGTTCTGTTAAACAAAATGTTTGTGTTGGATACCGGGAACCTGGTACAGTACTGGTTTCTAGGTCAACAAAATTTGTTGACATTTGTCTGTTTTGTATTTTCACATGCATGGCTTGCCTTTGCATGAAATATGTTCTTGTAATCCAACTCTCAATTACAAGTACATTCAATTTTCTGAATTGATTTTTATATTTGTAAGTGATTGGAAATGGAAAGAAACCCATAGCCTTCAAAAAGGTTGATCTCGAGTTTATGGTGCCAGTAAGTCTTGGCCTCCTCCATTACTATACAGGAGCGGAATATCGCATGCCTTGACAGGATCCGATTCTCCTCCAAGCGTCGCGCTGGGTTATTATCGGCCACCAGAAAGCAATCATTTATAATTTTTGAGAAGCATTTAAACGAGCATTTCACAATATTCCACTGATTTTACGATTTATAACATCAAAGACGCTTTTAAAGCACATCACAAATCACAATATTATCACAGATTTTACGATTCATAATATTGAAGACACGTTTATTGCAAAGAACACTGTCTTCTACCGGTCTAAGAGAAGCTATAAATCAATGAAAAATGAATTAAACAATGTATTATCCGCGCAACTTTTCTTGATTGATGGCCTACCTTCCCCTTCTCTAGCACAATAAACAATTGAATGTTAAACGCTCCTAGCGAGAACTGCTGACAACATTTCAAAAGTATGGTCATTGGCGTGTAATAAAAACTATTTGCTGCTGAAGACTAGAACTCGTGTTCGTGTTTTTCTCCAAACGAATCTAACAAAATGGGAAGCAGACCCAAATTCAGCACAGGAGATACCTCGAACTCCTGAGAAAGTTAAAACGCTAATTAATGTGAAAGTTGTGAAGGCATATCTGACATTCGAGATATTGGCACTGGTGTACTAAATCTAGTGGCCTATTTTGTAACTAATACACCAATTCTACCGGCAATTCTCCAAGACATCGGTCAAGAAATTGCGTAGTTATTAACAATGCCTACTGAATTATTTTTCTTGTTTTCGTGTTATCAGCTGCTAGTTGCATGTGTGAAGTGACATTGTTTTACATTGCACAATGCACATTGCATGTCGCTTTCTGAAGTTGGCGTGAATTTGCGATGGATTACTTGAATGCAAGGACATACTCCTATATATCATTAATACTTTCAAGAAGTCGGGATCCATCCATCTCGGACTGATGGAAGTCTTAGGTTTGCCTAGAAGACGAAGGTTATTGCTTCCTCAGCGTCAATCAAACGCCACATTTCAAGAGCCACGAAAGTAGACTCTATACAATTTTCTGAATCGATGTTGGTATTTTCTAATGATCGGAAAGGGAAGGAAACCAAGAGCCTTCAAAAACTATCAATGATCTACACGAAGCCATTAAGTGCGCGGAGTCTATAGACTGATAAATTTCCGGAATGGTCTAACCAAAATGTTTATATCTGAAGTAAATAATTTAAAATGAGAAAATTAACAGGTGAAGAATTACTCTTTATTTGGACTCCACCTGCTTCCCTTCAAATGCCTACGAGACTTTTTATGAACTGAGCTTTCACTAACCTAAAACGAGTTATACTCGACAAAGAAACATTTTTTCAATATGTTTTAACTAAATTGGATTTGTTCATTTTATTGTACTTATGTAATTTTAATACTCACGAATAAATGTGTGTTAATTACTATTAATGTGATATTGTATTTTAATATTTTCCGTTTAACATATACCAGTTCACTAGGCGAGAGATTCACTTCCTTTGACAGGAGAAATTTCATTCACCCTAAAGGAAGTTGTGATACATGTCAACATTTACACGGTACATTTAAACATTAGTTTTATATAACATTTCACTTTGAAGAGAATTTATTTTGAAGGGAACACTCACTTTTAAGAATTTCTTAATAAATAAATAAATAAATAAATAAATAAATAAATAAGTAAATAAATTAATAAATAAGTAAATAAATTAATAAATAAGTAAATAAATAAGTGAATAAATTAATAAATAAGTAAATAAGTAAATAAATAAATAAATAAGTAAATAAATAAATAAATAAATAGACATTTAGAAAAATAACTTACCTATTGCTTCGCATTATATATTTTTGCGATGTGTTGTAGAAATTGTTCATCTCGGTAGGTGATACACCTCAGTTTAAAAGACTTGCAATGTAGAAAAAGCACGTAATTCCACCTTTCACTTAACATTTGATAATACACAAATTTTAGCAAACAACACGAGAACTTCAACTAAAACAAATCACCTTGCAAGCATAGAAAAATAACATAAATAAATCAAGTATGTAATATTATAATAAATTATATAATATTCTTTTTCCTTCAAGAAATATATGTCTTCTTCCTCCGTTTTGAACTTCTCAAAAAGTTATAAGAAATTCATATTGGCTCTTCGTAATAAGAAATTACAATTATTCAATTGTTTCATAAACAAATCAAACGTTTCATGATACATTTTTCTCATTGTGTCGGCGTGAAATTGCGTGTTTTTTATGTGGAATTTGTTTTTGTTTTTCGCCCTGTAAGTCTTTTAAATTAGTTTGTATTCTCTACCGAGATGAACGATTCCTACTGAGATATACAATTTTTCTCCACATTAATATCTTGCAAAGATCTTAGTGTCCAGCTTGCTGGGTCAATGGGTCACGATATATTATAATCCTTATTACCTTTATAATGGATTATAGGATCCGCAGACTATACAGCGCTGCTGGGAATCTGAAATAGAATGATTCTAATTCCTAGTTCATTACTGTTTGGATTGACTAAATGAAAGATCACTTTCTTTTTTAAAGAACAAAATTTAATAAAGTTTATTGTTACCTTTAAGTAAACAATTTAGTGAATTTAATAAATTATTTTGATGTTAGGCCTTTTATCAATATATCTTTGAATTTTACAGTTTTATACCGCGGTTAACTTATCTATTCTTCGTTGATGACCCTCGTAGACTTCTCAGTCGAAATATCTTGCGAGCTTGCCGTAGTCCTAAGTCCCAAGAAATCCTCTTCTGCTCCTATCCAAACTGGTCTCAAACTATCAAAATTTTCAGTCCCGATTACGTCCTATGACATAGTCCCGAAATCTATAATTCGATTACCACTCCCGACAAAGTTCCAATTTATGCGTCAATATTACTTCCACATGCAATATCTGCAATATCATTTACTGTCCTTAAAATTTCACGATCTGATAACCCGACTCTGACTATCTGCACTACACTCGCTCCCTCTCACGAACCTACGATCAGTTCAGACACGCGATGCCGGTGAGAATGAAATCTTCCTGCATGATTCACCCCTCGAAGACTTATCTTCTTTTTTTCATAACATTTGACCGTCCTTCTCTCACCCAGCCAATCCATACGTTCGTTACATTTTGGTGTAGCTGACCTTTCGATCGTCTAAACTTCTTCGCCCAATCCCAAATTTTCTACTTTCGGCATGCCACCTCCTAATGCATTTACAAAAAACAAAAACTACATTGTTTATTCCCGGTCGTTGCTAAGCCTTTGCTCTCGTGATATATTCTAATGCATGTTCCATCATATAGTCTGCAAATAAATGTTTGTTTATTTTCATGTGACATATCGGTATGTCACACTACAATACATTGCAAAAATATATAATGCGAATCAATAGGTGAGTTACTTTTTGTCTATCTATTTACTACACCCTTAAAAGGAAATTCTCTTAAAAGTGAGTGTTCCCTTGAAAAGAAATTCTCTTAAAAGTGAGAGAGGTTTATAAAACAGCGTGAGCGTCGGAGCGAGAGCGGAGGCGCGAACCACGTCTCGAAAGCGAGGGCCGGTAGGGAACGTAGCAGGTTGGATTCGTACATGAACACTTCATCATTTCTAACCTTCTTAACTGAATACACCTCTATCACTTTATACAACAACACAAGTAACTGCATATGTAGCACAAAGAACTTCACAAACTTAAAAATAAAAATTTGTTAGATAGATTTATTAAAGTTCGCTTTGAGCTAATGCTCCGTGGCAAACATTATTACAACTAGATATACGACAATTACAAAACTATTACAAATATTTACAAACATAATTACAATTAGAATTAGAGATTGATTTTGAGTTATCTGTAAGATGATTTATAGCTTTTCTAACACTTCATCCCACTTCACTTCACTTCACTTCACTTCTCTTCATTTCACTGCGCTGCACTACACTGCACTCCCCTCCCCTCCCATCCCCCCACCACACTACACAACACTTCACTTCACTGTATAAGGGACATGACCATATTATTAATAATAACGATTATAATAATATAACTAATAATAACAATAACTTAAAAGTTACATCGAAACCAGTAACAGTGTTAATAATTATGATATCAATAATAACAACAACAATAATAATAATAATAACAATAATATTAATGATAAAAGTCCCAGTATTATTAATGTTGACCTACATAGAATTAAGCATATTTTTAAATTTCACTTCATTAGAAGAAAGAATCTCTAGTGCTTTTGCAGGTAGTTTGTTCCAATCTACTATAGTACGATTCACAAAGGAGAACTTGCCTACATCAGTTCTTTGTTTTCTACATCGTATTTTCCAGGGATGGTCTCCTCTGCTTTTATAATCAGGTTTCTGTAATCTTTTATTGAGGTCTGCCCATGCTGAGTCCCCTTTGTATATCTTGTACATTACGTATAAACGCGCCCGTTCCCGTCTCTTGGATAAAGGTTCCCATTCATCTTGTCCATCAACGCGTCCATGATTTACAAACTTTCCGGCCCGTTTTTGAATTTTATCTAACGCCTCGATTTGCCCTTTTCTGTACGGGTCCCAGCAGGCCGCTCCGTACTCTAAAATCGGACGAACAAGTGTAGTATATGCCATGGATCGGGCATTCGAACTACTGTTTTTTAGAATGCGCATTACGAAGTGCAGCACCCTCCACGATTTTTTCGCCGTATTGTTAATATGATCCGACCAACCCAAGTCGCTACGCAGGACCAAACCCAAATACTTAGTTTTTTACTCGCGGTATATCGTTAGTTCCTAACTTGTAATTCGAGTGTATATTCGAGCGAGATTTGGTAAAACAAATGAATTTACTCTTTTCCGGATTTAATTCCATCTTATTTCTGCATGCCCAGTTCCATAAACAGTTAAGATCGTTTTGTAAAATATGTTCATCCGAAGACGCGCCAATACTCCTATAAATTATGCAATCATCGGCGAAAAGTCTAACTTTTGATTTTATTCCAGTTGCAATATCATTAATAAACGCCAAGAATAGCAATGGACCTAACACACTCCCCTGGGGGACTCCAGAGGTTACATCGGCTTTCGATGAGTGTTTATCACCTATTCTGACTGCTTGAGTTCGGCCCGTTAGAAAATCTTTTATCCACAAGATTATTCGATGATCTAATCCAGTTTTTGACAGTTTTTCAATTAAAAGGCCATGTGGAACCAGATCAAATGCTTTAGAAAAGTCTAATATTACTGCATCGACCCTACTCCCTTCGTCTAATGAATCTGCTATGTCCTGACATAAAGAAATAGTCTGGCAGTCGCACGAATAGCTAGGACGAAAACCGTGTTGATTTTGAAAAAGCCAGTCAGTTTTATTCCAGACTCGTCTAATATATTCCGCAATCATGTGTTCCATCTGCTTGCATACAACTGATGTCAAATTTATAGGCCTGTAATTATTGACTATCCTTTTGTCCCCTCCCTTGTGAATCGGCACTACAATTGCCTCTTTCCAATTTTGAGGAATCGTATTATTATTTATAGTGACGTCCATTAACCGAGCAAGGTAAGGAATCATGGCTTCCCCTCCCAATTTCAATATTTCTCCTGGTATTCCGTCAGGACCTACAGATTTATTTCTTCTAATTTTTGCGATCCTTTTTCTAATAATTCCTGCATCGACTCTAAAGGTTTCTATTACGGGTGTTGTTTCATTTACTGATATCTGATTCTTCGGCTTGAAAACCGATGCGTAATGCCTATTTAAACAAGCCGCCTTTTCACTGTCATTTGTAATTAATGAACCGTCAGCTCCGCAGATCGCTGGAATACTTTCTTTGTTCCCTTTCTTATGTCTTACATACTTGAAGAAATTTTGCCAACAGTTCAATCGATCGTTTAGAATTGATTTCAGGTAATTTTCTTGGGTATGTAACTTTAATGCTAGCAAGTCTTTAGATAATCGTAGAAAATTATTTTTCTGTTCCTTGTTTACATTACGTTTACTATACGCTTTCCTAACCTTCCTTTTCAGTCGCCTCACTTCTTTGTTGAAATACACCGGATCCGAATAGCACCGTAGTTTCTTGGTAGGCACGAATTTTGCTAAGCATTCTATTTTGCTAAGCATTCTCGTTAATACAACTATTTCGATTTACAACTTTACCGATGATATTTCACTTATACTTTTCTCTAAAAGTCTTAGCAATTCTATTCTTTACCTTAGGAACATAAGGTAAAACTATATTTTCACATTCCTGGTTATTAATCTCTGTAGTACGGTCATTATCTTTTTCAGTATTGACTCTAAACTTATTTTGTTTATATAGAAATACATTCATGCAGTCTCCCTAGAAATAAATCGAATAGGACTATTATAGATTTAATTATAGAATCAAGGAGTCAAGATTTTCAACACCTTCCTCCTT
Organism: Teleogryllus occipitalis; assembly: GCA_011170035.1. Lineage (NCBI taxonomy): Eukaryota > Metazoa > Arthropoda > Insecta > Orthoptera > Gryllidae > Teleogryllus > Teleogryllus occipitalis. The sequence continues at coordinate 1,362,662 of BLKR01000012.1, forward strand.
GTGTTTTCAAGTTTGTGAAGTTCTTTGTGTTACATATGTAGTACTAAGAGGTTATGCGCTTTAATTATGATTATACATGCTTCTGGAAATGCCGCGTGTGCGAACTGCACATCCAGATATAAGAGCTTGATACACATGACCTCATTGTGAAAAAATTATCAACGTTCGATGTCGAGCTTCTTGCAGCCTCAATTTTACCTATTAATTTAGGGTCAGGAGTTACCATCCTATTTTTCTCGGGTATTTGTGACGTGTGTCCAAACGTCGAAACGTCCAAAATAGTTAAAAATATTTTTCTTGATTCATACCTATTTAATCCCCGTGTAAAATTCTCAAACCGATCGATCTTTGAATACAAAGTAATGAATTTGCATCTTCAAACTAGTGCATGATTTCTAATATTTAAGTGTCATTCCGAAGGTTCAATTCTTAGACGCTGTTCACTGCACGTCTGAAACTTACCGAGTCTTAGAAAGTGGCACATTTACACGTGTTTTACAGAGTAGCTCGAGAGTTCATTCTGGCATGAACTCAATGGCCAGCGGTCGAGGCAGGCAGCATGAAAAAGCTCCATCGCAGAGACGCTCCGAAGGACGTTGCGAGCGCCTTCTTGCAGGGTTCGCAATTCCAAGACGCCTCGTGTTTACATGTCACCGCCGTATTTGAACTGCGGCCCCTCGCGAAAACTCAATCTCGAGCCCTTAATTTATATTTAATCCGTGTCTCGTCAGCCGTCGGCACTCAAGACAGATTCAATTAGCCATCTCTGTGCAAAACAGAGTGGACTCGCTGACGTCTTTGATGTCGCCGCCGCCAGCGGTGTCGACGACGTGGTTCCTTTCCCCGCTCCACGCGCCTCCACGCGCCTCCACGCCGCTCCACGCCGCTCCACGCCGCTCCACGCCGCTCCACGCCGCTCCACGCCGCTCCACGCCGCTCCACCCCGCTCCACGCCGCTCCACGCCGCTCCACGCCGCTCCACGCCGCTCCACGCCGCTCCACGCCGCTCCGCGCCGTTCCACGCCGCTCCACGCCGCTCCACGCCGCTCCACGCCTCTCCACGCCTCTCCACGCGGTTCCACGTGGCTCCCCCAATCGTCTCGGCTCCACGCTACGCTACTCCACTCCCCTGCCCTGCAGTGATTGTGTCTCCGTTCAACACTCTCCCATCCCCCTGCCTTCATTCAGTCACCTCTCCGCCCTGTCCCATTTTTCGCCCCGCACAGCCAATCTTCGAACACATTTGTACCCACTGCGTTCACAATCGTATCTCTCGCCCCATCCCACCGTCCGTTTCACCTTCCCTCGTATTTTTGTTTCCTTACATCCAAATTGCACTATCATAGGTCTGTTCAAAATTACTGCAATGAAAGCTGCAGCTTCCCGCCAACTTCCATATAAACGTTGATATGTTACCTCACCCTACGCCTGGTATACTGGAATTATTTCACATGTGCTGTTTAAACAAATTCTCTCCTTAGTGCACTTACTTGCACCCTTCTGCTCAGTCCTGGCGTTCTTTGGAGTTCGACCATGGCTCATCCCTAGTGTTTTCCTTCGATTGATATTTCCTTGACATTTGACCACCTCTCCCGCTGTTTATCCGTGGACTTCGATGGGTCAAGTTGATTGCATCCTCAAGTTCCAATCTTGTATTCTTAAGTCTTCATCCTTCGTTCATTCTCACCTTCCACCTTATACCATCTTCATTCTCAACACATTTAACCCATCTCGTTTTCTTCTCTTACAGCAATCACTTTAAAAATATTTTTTCAAAATACAATTCATAAACGATCTTTTGTAACAGCTTACTGCTCAACAATAGTAACTTAAAATAGCCATTGTTTGGCTAAAGTTACAACCTTTCCACGTATAATATTAAAATCATTACGTCCAATAAAATCAATGATATGCGACTTCCCCTTTACATCACTCTAAACGCCCAAGGTAGACCCTTTTGAGCAAACTATCCCTCGAGTGCGGTACCTGCGCTTTCAAAGAGCTCGCGCTGTGACTGGAGCTCAAGGTGATGAAGACCCATAAATTATTCAGCAATTAGAAAATATTATGGGCCGTTCGGGCTTCGGGAAAGTTATGCCAGAATGATAAGAGAACTTTCTCTCATTTTCCGAGAAAGTTTCACTCTCTCGGCTTCATCCGACAAGAATTAATTAAGCCAAGTTAGCGAATGCTCTGAGGTTGTCGGCGACTTGCACGCATTTCTCATTCCCGCTCTTTTCGGAATTCGGAGAACGCACAACCAGTCGCGGCCAACCATATTGAGCGCCGCGACTCCATTGTTATTGTAAATTCAATTAGCTTTCACCTGCTTAAAAGGAAGGTATATTTCCCGTCTCTGGGCTTATTTCGTGGGCGGATGAAAAATGCAGAAGTCGAAATGCGGCGGCCTCATTATGCGAGAAAGTGTATTCAAGTTTCATGGAATAGTTGAGCAGCAGGGCACTAGACACCGCTTCCAGAGCGTTGCGCTGCCTCGCTGTAGCTAGCGCGCGCGCGTGTACGATATGTGTGTGTGTACGATGTGTGGGTTGAAGAAAGGAAGTGAATTGTAAAATATGTCCTAATAATTTACTATTTCATGTTATATTCGCAAAATTGTAAATAGTCATAATTTTTTGTATATTTGCAGAAAACAACATTTATGACACCTTTCACATTACGAGCTCGTTTACATCATGGAATTAGAGTTTTTTTTGCATTTTTTAGAAGAGACATACGAGGAAAGGGAGAAAAAACTAAAATAGTAAGCTATTAATTTTTGGAGGGTTAAAAAAACGGTAATTTATATATAAAGGTCGAAATCTGTAGGTTTTTGGACGAACGCGGTAAATGACAGTCCGAAATCATTTACATGTGTCGATGTGAACACGCTTATTTGAACAGATTCCTCGAAACCATTTCTTTATATAATAAACAAAAAAATACTATTTAGGCAGACTACTTAGTACTCAGCAAAATGTAAACGTTAACTATCACAAAACCTGTGTTCAAAAGTTAATTGGGCACTAGGGACCGTTAGATGTCATGAAGGATTGAATAGTGTTGTGCGCATTTCTACACAGCACATTTGCGCATGGTTACCGGATTAAATACATGAAATGTGTTTTTTCGATCTGGAGCGCTCTTCTGTTCCCACGAAATGACCAAGGTCAGTATCGATAGCCATGGTTACCGTCAACTGTCTGTAAGAACTGCCGTCAACTGTCGGTAGAAACTATTCTGTACTTACACATACCGACAGTTCTTCGTGCAGAAATGATGAAACACGGTAAATATACCGACAGAAATTTATTGGTAGACTCTTACCGACGCCTTAGTATGGCAGCTTCTTTTTATATACTGTTGTGATTCCGTTCTGATTGTGTTCGTATTGCATCTGGATATTTCTCTCCAATTTCCTCAAAGATTCTTGTGTCGTGATATTGACAGTTCATTAGAATGATTTTAAAGTAAATATAAAAATAGAATTATTACGTTTAAAGGCCAAAAATAGACAAACAGAAATCATTACCTCAAAACGTAAGTATTAAAAAATCATTCCACGTTTTGTCTAAATTTATCGCCTTCTTCGGGAGAAAATACATACTATGGTATAAAATACGTAATGCAAATAATGTATAAAATAGAAAATATGTGATGTAAATGTATAAAAAACAAAATACATTATGAAATAGATAATGAAATAATGATGCACGATGTTTTGAGACAACAACTTTGTCTCAGAAATCTCATATTAACTCACTATTAACAGTTCTGCTTTAAGGGGGAATGAGCAAAAAAATAATTTCCAAATTAAATTGATTTAGTCACATTTTCTTAAGTACGTAGGGGAAATGAAAGAAATGAAAACTTACGAAAAGAAAATTATAACATTTTTTAGACAACTAGGCTATCCTTATTTTCATTTCATGATATGTCATTTAAAATTACAACTTTAAATTAAAAACCTTTTTTTCTCTTTTTATGAGGTCCACGGATCGACATTATTCGATTTCCGACGGCGCATGAAATGTATCTTAGTAATGAACATTGAAGATTTAAATTCATTTTTAATTAACTTTATACATTAAAATTTGTATGCGATGTATGGAAGAGAAATTGAAAATTTCAGGAGAAGTAGAAATCTTCAGAATGCCCACCTTTTTTCTCCACATAGCTGAATAATGAATAAAAGTATCAAGGAATGTGGTTGGCGTGGTCAGAGATTTCAGGTTTAACAATGTCGACAATATTAATAAATCTTACAATTTTGAACAATATTTCCAGGTGGTCTTGAGCATTTTCCAGTAGATAGCCCTGCCAAAAACATCAGAACATAAAAAACATCAAATTCAAAAAATGATTATTTCATGTTTAATATAAATGAGGTATGAAAATTAAAAAATACAAAAATATTATTAATTGTATACGATATTTATATTTTACAGTAAACACATTTTTAATAAAGAAAAATATGTATAACAACTACTTTTGTAATAATATATAAATAAATACCCACACTGTATAAGTTTTGTTTTAAGGAGTTTCGAAACGTAGGAGGTATCTTTGTCTCGCTTATTGTAATGACTGAAAAAAATAACGATACCTCTTTGTAAAAACTTAACTTCAACCGAAATCGTTATTTCCATTTTTTGTTTATTTCCGTGATTCGTTCCTTTTCATAAAATATGTTGCTCTCTTCTACCAATGGTTGGTTTTGACACATAACCGCCTAATTTTAAACGAGGGTATCCATTCAATGGTCTTACACGCCTGTAAGTGGTTTTTAGTAGGCTTTGAATAAATATACATTCCAACCATGGGGAACTACTTTTGGGTTTTGTAGTTTTGTGATATACAATAGATATTTTTTATAAAATTAACATTTAAAAACCTAACAAAAACCTCCAAATAAATTTGCCCCCTAACAATCCACTAAATACAGAAATAACTAAATTCAGGGGGGGGAACCTAACCTGACAACACAGATACTGGATCTCTTGAGTTCAGATCGATCACTTAGCCTCTTCAACACTCCCATTAAGCTGCATCCCTCTTTTTAGTTTCTTCAGCATTGTTCGCGTATCTTGTTTTGTCCTTCTTCAATATTGTTCAGATACGTAGTCTTCACCAAGCTCTACTTCAAGCCGCAAGTACTAAGACTCAATAAAATTCTCGTTTGGTACTGAACAGACAATTGCAAAAAAAATATATTATTGAAAATATTATCACTGTTTTATTATATGTAATTTTTATTCAGAGAGATTATATATTCATAAAAACAGTTCATGGAACAGGATCTGGTAGAATGCCAAGTCTGTGTTCAGTAAATGTGAGAGAACATTATTGTTCGATCTAATCCCTTAATAAACGAAATTACAACACAAATGGTAGAATACTGAGCCAATAATGCCCGACTCTCCAAACTATCGTTGAGCTTGAATTTTGCAAGCACAAAATATATGCAGCCAAACCATTATTTCAATGAAATTATTCTCTCTTCCTCTCACGTAGTTAATAATTACTTTGTTGTTGTGCTGTGAACATCCTCACTCGAATTACATCTAACACTGTTTTGGAAATTATAATTTGCTTGGAACATAAATTAAATACACAACTAGGTAATTGTTTTCATTAATAATAAATCACCTAAAAACTGCGTACACACGTTTTGATTGCTGCCCAGAGCCTGACAAACAAGTATAGAATTTTGTACTATGGCGTTTGTTATACTCTTGCTCACCCATAATCCATTATCGAAACAAAACACGAAAACTCGTCAAAACACTGCATCAATGCGAAGTTTGACAGCGGGCGGAGCGCGGACCGCGGCGGACGCGCCTGCCCAGCACAGCCCTCGGAATAAAGGGCCTCGTGTGCATGACGCAGCGGTGGCTCATGATGGCATGTTCTGTCCCACCTCCACGCGCATACGCGCACACACACGCATGCACACACGCGCGCACACGCACACATACACGCACATATACGCACACACGCACGCACGTACACACAAGCATGCTCGCACACGCACTCTCTCTCTCTCTCTCTCTCTCTCTCTCTCTCTCTCTCTCTCTCGCTTTCTCTCGAGCGCTCTCGCTCGCTCTCTCGCTCTCTGGCTCACTCGCTCACTCTCGCGCATACATACACAAACACACACACAGGACTTTACAGTGGTGGATCCAAGTAGAGGTCATGGAGAGCTATGTTCCCCCTAAGCCAACATTTTTAGTCATTTTACTCCATTTATTCAATATAATCTTATAAAGTTCTCAGCCAATCTAAAGCAATATTCCCATTATGAATATGCTTGTTCATTTTTTTATTTCAAGATAATTTAAAAAATAAAAAGCATTCATGGGAGTTAAAATTTGACTCCCCCCCCCCGTCTGAAATACTTGTTGGATCCGACCCTGGCACTTAAAAACTACTAAGGATGAGAGCGGAGAGCCCCTCTACATGACATAGGTCAAAGTATACCTGATTTATTCATCAATATCGGCAAGACCAAACGATTCCATTTTATGGGAATTCATTATTTGCAAATAAACTTTAAACAATTTATTGTCTATTTTTCGCAGCAATTGTTAGAGAAATTTTTCCAATTTTATAATCCTATAAAATTATTGCCAAAAAATCAAGAGGTTTTTTCTAATAAATTATTTAATCTTTGATTAATAACTAACAATTTAAGGAAGAATATACTGCTGAAACCATAATTTACTGGCTTTGAAATAGTTTCCAGAAAAAGTGGTTGTATTTACAATCATGTAATAATTTCTCTGTTGCAACACAAATATTTTAACGATATATGTAGTTTTTATCATACATTTGTTACGGGGGAAAAATGTACAGGATAAAACAATGTATTTTTTTCCATTTTACAGCTTTTCATAATGCGGTAAGGCCATTAATAATGCTTTTGATAGTTCGCTCTGTGCATAACAAAATATCTTATTTCCGGAAAAATACATTAATTAAAACAATTTATAAACTGTTCTGCTCGTCCCGTATATAACGACTCCAAACTATTCTCCAACCTCCCAAATAACTCGAGATAAAATTCAAATAACAAATACTTGGAAAACGTTCATAAATACCTCGAGAATCGATTTGCCTGTGAGTATTACAACAACTCCGCAACCCCCGTAAGTAACGCAAATCACATATTTCGCCGTTTGGAGATAAGCCAAGTGTACTTGGATGCATAGTGTATTAGGAAGCAGGTCAATAATGCACCATAATTGCAACTTACAAAGCTTCGGAGTTGAAACAAGAATTTCATTATTTTGATTTGAAGCATTGTAATGAATTATTTGATTAATCAAAACTCGAATAATTCAGAATTCCAAAAGTCAATGCATCGAATTGTAAATTTTTAAATAGGTAGCGTACGTGATTCGATTCGATTCTTTTGCAGAGACGCTCACCCCCCACTAGCCCACGGAATAAAGCGGCTGGTGTGCATTGCGCGGGGACAGCTCGTGACGGCCGGGCACTCGACCATCCCCGTGCCACGCCGCTGCCGCGCGTCACGGCGCGCGCCTGGCGCCTGTCCATTGTTGACAGAGCAAACACGGCTAATTCCGGGTAAACGCTCCGTCAAACAGGTTCGCCGGTATTCAATTAAATTTTAACGCTCTTTCGTTCGACGGCGCTCGTCCTACGCGTTTTCGAAATACTAGAAAATTCGATTTACTGCGTAATCGGTTGGCAGCGGGAATGCGGCGTATTTTTGTCGCTGAATTGCTGGTAAATGAGGATGGGTGTGTGTCTTTTTCGAGGTAGTAGATGCAGTCTCGTTGATAGTGAATTGGAAAGCTGAAGTGTCATTGCGAAAGAGAAACAAGAAACAATTTGTTCTGGAACGAGAAACAATTGGGAGAAATAGAAAGGAATGAGAGCTTTTTTAATGTTGAATCAGCTAGAAAATAACAATCATCCGTAATGAAAGTTATAGTTTTCGAAAAAGGTCGTGCATTAAAAACGGTGAAATTCTAAACATGATCAAGGTCTGTTTAGAAGGTCCAGCAAGAGAGAGTCTAATCGAAGCAAATACTTAGGTACTCCACAGTGAACTAAGAAAAAAGACGATAAGTTGGAAGAGTGAAAATGATTGGATGCAGCATGAAGACGGAATGAGTATTAGCCACGACCTATGTTTTAGTGAAGACAATAGTAAGTGAAAATGTTTCAGAGCAGTTTCTCTATTTAGCTGTACGTTTTAACTAAACTTCTAAGATGGTGTACTATCCTATGTGTGCAACAAAGTGCTTATAATTAAGATCTCTCAGGTGTCTTCTCGCGGCAGGCTCAACGATCTCCACGATACGAGAAAGTTCTCCGATAGTGAATTGACTTCAGAACACCTTCCAGAATCGAAATAGATCTTCTGGAAATAGTGTTAAAACTACTTGGATTGGGCAAGTGAATCTATTTTATTCAGAAAGTTAAAAACACATCCTAACCCTTCGTGACCCTTTCACTTTTCCGTTTTCTTCGTCGTGTTGTCCTATGTCCCGCACCACGGGACTTTTTTTCTGATTCTGGTCTTTCTCCCGTGGGGCGGAACTTATTTTTAGCTGTGTTATTTCTCTCAGGTAGATGCCCGATTACCAGAACAATTAATTTTCTTCAGGAGAGATTAGTCAGAAATTTACCCCATCGTCGCCAGATTTCGCGATTTCTTTGTTGATTGAAATAATTTTATTTTGGAAGCTACAGTTGTACTTATGATGGTGTCGAGAAGCAAGCGTTCGAGACTGTCACGGCGTAAACTGAGTGAATTAGTAAACAATTCTGAATGCGAAGGATCTTCAGAAAACTAAGAATTTAAAAACACATTCTTTAATCTGGTCAGTCGTTGCCTTTTATCCCTTCGGGTAGGGGCTCGGTGCCGTTAGATCTCGGGGATCGCAGACGGTTGCCCGACCAGCAACCCGCGAAGTCTCAACTTTCAGGTTACTTGACTTCCGTGACTTCACGCAAAGCAGTTAAAGAATTCCGCTGGTAACGCCGGCTTTCCCTCGTAGATAAAGTATTATACCTTTAACTCCTTGTGTACAAAATTATTTGATAAATATTTCAAACTGTACAAAACATTAGCAACCCCAGCTTGGTATCGTATCCGAATCTTCTGTCTTGCGCAAATGGGCTTTTGCTTTATTCAGTTTAAAATATTTATCAAACAAAGCCTTTATTACACTTAACAAAGTCACAACTGGAGAACAATTAAAGTATGTGATGTTTTTCAGTATTATATTTTCTACCCAAACAATGACTCTGCCATTAACCAACAAATAATAAAGTAATAATTATTAATTGAATTACAATTAATTTAAATATCATTATATATTTTTGTTCACCGAATTTAAACTAAGAAAAGAAGCATAATAGGTTACGGATTGCGAAGTAAGGATGAGCATCGGGTACGTAAAATATTTATCTCGCAGAGATGGAGCCTGCATCGGGTGTCAATGAAATAGACGTTCATTTCGAGATGACTGCGTTAGAGTTGCTGGCAACTGCGCTCTGCAATAAGAAATATGTTGGACATCTTTTACCGGATACTCTAAGGTTTTACGACGAAAAATGTTGATATAAATTATTCTGTCAGAGCTATTATTGCATTTTAACTCATCCTGGTTCTCTGTGGTACTGGCTTGGTCAACACAGTTGTTTTTTTACTTTGCTACCAACCACAATTGCATTTAGCAATTCACGGAGCAGTATTAATAATATGCGTAGCCGAAAATGCATTAAAACAAATTGATTCTTCCGGAAGCTTACTGCAGTATCTATAATGCTGACATCTATATTCTGTTAAAAATGATCGTTCTAGAGAATAACAAATACTTTAGTGAAAAAAACAAAGTATTGCTTATTACTCATTTACATGTTATTGGATAATGCTACCAACTTATAAGATATAATTCTCGCATATTCTGATTTTGTGTTATTAGCATTCTACACATTTTCGCTGTAATAAAGGTTAACAATTATGAATTATCTTTCTCATTATTTCTGAACTTAATACATTTTTATCTCATTATGAATTTATTTTCATTTTGTTTTTCCTGGTAGCAAGAAGTTGCATAACAATCGTGTATTACGTTTATTGATAGTTTGGTTTTTTACTTTTATTGATATCTGTAAAAACATAAATAATCGACATCTAACATTTATGATGTGGAGTAATATAATTTATATTTAAATAACTGGAATCAAGGCAAGAAGTTACCTCGGCGTGGTCTTTGGATCGGCGATGCCAGAGCGAGATGGGAATCATTGCCCAGTGCAGTTTACGCTCTAATTGTGATTGTCTTTGAAATGTATGAATACGTATGAAAGCAGAGGTTCCAACACAAACAGTTCATTCTGCTTCACAGGCGTTACGATGAAACATCTCTTTCCAATCTATACAAGAAACACATCCGGTGTTTCACTTGCCAGTAAGAAGGTATCATTCCGTTGCTGTATTCCGTACCACCAGGAGATGTACCAGTTCTTTGCATTTTCCACAATTATCTGACAGGAATGACCAAGAACTCAGCGTGGTTAATGTAGCTGTCACAATAACTGTCACTTAGGCACTCACAACTCGGTTACAAACTCTTCAGCCATTCCACCTCAGTTCATTTGTACAGTTTTGTGACCGCACGTTCACACCACTGCGGTGCGACCATTCCTATCCTTACTAGCATCTATGGCCAATCCTGCAAACATAAAAAGAAAAACAGAAGGGCAGAATGACTTTAGCCAATTGGCGCACGCATTGCGGGTGCAGAAATACAAACTTTGTTTCAATTCTCAATACGCTCTTTCAGTTTCCTTACTCCAACAAGTGCTTAGGTCGCTTATACTTCGTCCGTTGATCGGGTTCGTATGAAGCGATCTCTGAAATATTATTTCCCGAGTCAGCTGCTCTTTCAAAAATTTGGTAAGAATGTTTTTGAACTGATTTATAAACAGGGGCACTGATAAATTACTATGTAACTCCACTATAGGAATGTATCTAGGGGCGCAGAGGGCGGCCCTGAGGCATTCATTCTGCACCACTTGTAGTTTTTTCAAGTACTAATTTTCTGCAATTGCCCAACTGGGCATGCATAGTCCATTTGCGGACAAATAATTGCTTTATAAAGCGTGAGGCAGTTTACCGTTGACATTTTACTCCGCTTGTGAAACAAGCTTCGCAATCTGTCTCTGGTCTGCCGCGGTTTTTTTGTACATTTTCTATGCGCAGTTTAAATGTAAGTGAGCTGATGTAACTCTTAAATATTTAACATTTTTTGCCCAATTAATCGCGTCTGCACATCGCGGACTCGGCCGAGTGAATCATTGTCTGCCTTTCCCGGTGCCTGGTCGCTCATTATAGTTTACTAGTGGCCGATGCTGCCCCAGACTCGCGGTCGAAGCTAGATGCTCGATTGAGCGGGTAGAGCCTCGCTGCTCCGCGTCTTTCAGTATAGAGCGCTCGCCGTCTAGTGCGCTCGCACCAACTTCGAAGTTGGCTGCGCACACAGCAGCCTTATACTAAAGTTTCATTGTTAAAGTAAGGTTTAAGAGCTGAACTCTTACGACCACATCACACAGAAAGATAGCCGTAGAAAAGTTACAAAGTACTATTCAGTACATAGAAAATTGAAAACCTCAAAAGCATTGTTTCAAGTCTTTTTTTTTCCTTAGTATGTAAGACTAATGAAATTCAGCAAGGTTTACAAATCCTGAAACAATTCAATTTCTGAGAACAGAGTGAAACATGTGTGTTTTCTTCGTTTCAATAACAGAAATTCTTTACGTAAATTTTGATGCTCGAATCCCGTATGGGCAAGTCTATTGACTCGCATTTATACATTTTTTCTATGACCCGCGAACAACTCCATTCTGAAACTAATGGATTTGTAAACTTTTTTAAAATTATTAAATATTAGGTCGAGGCGTGAAAAAAAAAATGATTACTAGGAGTATGATAGGAATACGAACGGGTTGAAATATTCTTTCAATATCTAGAAATGTTTGAAAACTACAAGAAATTTATTAAATTCCACAAAAACTGAAACAGCTCTAGAGACGTATGCAATTTTATATCAAATTCTGCAAATGTGAGAGTCAAATTTCAGTCAGTGCGATTGGCTCTCGAGCTTTGGAAAAATAACCAGATGGAGCTGCCAAAAGTTTCAGCGAAATATTTATCGTCTGGATACTGGATTTTCAAAGGATTGAACATCCACATTGTGATCTGTAAAGCTTGTTGCATGGAAAGAAACTCTTTCTAAATTCCTGGCAAAATTAAATTCTCCATAATTTTCCGACCTGTGAGATTCAAAATTCACTCAGCCAGAAAACGACACAAAGAACAAGTAAAGTGACCATGTCTGAACTACTTGAAATGAAGAAAACATGTTCATTTTTCTAGAAAACATAATTTTGTTTCAACCATTTTTATTTTACTATCCCGCGGCTCCGCTGTGGTCGCTATGAATAAACAATACAAACATCACAATACCATAACAGAAAAATCATAACATTCATACAATATTTACAAACACATTCACACCGTCCCCATTGTTCCTTACGGCCATGCTCCTTTTTGGTTTTCTCTTGTAATTTATTCTTAACTCTATGACTCAACTTGGTATTCTTACATAAATTATTTTAAATGTTTATACACTTCCCTTTGGTCTCCTCAGCATGCTTGACCGACGCGACGGCAGGTAATAATTTTTTCCCAGATTCATCAGTCCATGCTATCTTGTAGCTTGCACTCTTATAAACACTTTGTCCCATTTTTAATAATTAATAATCCGTTAAAAATCCATCGCACCATTCACTAATAAATCACGTTCTTTCCATTTCCCGATTCCTTTTCTCACAGTTGATATTCCTTACTGTGAATTCTTTTAAAACACAAATTCCGCTGCTATATCAACATCCGTACTCCACCACGGCTAAGCACCTTCTGTTCTACAGGTCGTAATGCCCGCCTTTCAATTGTCCTTTTCCTGCTCGATAGCGTCCTAATTCTGTATCTTCTTGCTCATTGCTGCGCATCCTCTGAAATTGTCTCGTAATTGTCACCCTCTCTCTTGTTCCTTCCCATTGGCTATTCATTTCCGTTATTTCTTGACATCCGCCCCTGTTTTCTATTTATTATTTATATTATTTATCACGGAAATTTTTCGCGTGTCCGCAAAAGGAACCTAATCACTTCATTTTCCACTGTTTTTGTGAGCCAGTTATTTCATTCTCTCGCTCTCTTTTTATATTTTACTTCTGTCGCCCATCTGGACCTCTTTTGTAGCTTTCCTATCCCTTTTCATTTAAGGGAAAATGGAATCATTTTGCGGTCAAAAAATGTTTTTTTTGTATTTTATTTTTCATAAATCTCCAGTATTTTCTCTTTAAATTGGCGTTTGAAATATGTTGACATCATTCTCACAAGTATTTTAATATTATTTTTATGTGAAGTCGTCCTTTCATTGGACTTAGATGCTGATTTCAATACTTTTAAATAGTTACATAATGCAGCCCATTCATACTAAAAGACTTAGACAAACAGAAAGTAAATTTAAAACTTTGTTGTGAAGTTAACAAACTTAAAAAATCTCAAAAGGAAGTAGTTATTGGAAAATGATTATTCGGATGAGGCAAATTATCGAGCTGACGTATTCTGAGGGTTTCATTTTTAAAGCCGATTTCCAGAAAGTTCATATTTTTTATACTAAATTAGTTCAGTTTCATAGTTCACATTTATAGTAGGAATCTGAAATTTTCAGATGGTATTAACAAAAATTCCATAATTTACCGAAACATTTTTTTCAAATTACCATTATTATTCATTCTGCGGAACTTGATTTACTAGAAAACGTGATAAAAATACATTATCAGAAAATATTTTTATCTACAAAACTAGAAAACATTTTTCAAAACCGTTGTTTCAGAATTATTATAAGTGACTATCTGAAACCTATAAAACTTTCATAAGTCTAACTTCAATAGATTCTGCGATTTAGACTAAAACATTAAACATTGCCAGAATATGGCATTCCATTTCCCCTTACACTTTTGTGATGGTTTTCACGCAACCCAAGATAATCCATCACAATATTGTTTATGCTCACATCATTTTGCGTGCCAGTGTAGCGTTTATTTGAAAGGGAACATTTTTGGGAGAAAAGTTATAAGCTCGCCTTGAAACCAGAATGTTCACTCGAAAGCTCTACATGGGTCTGCACATACATTGAGTAATGAACTTCTAAATGATTCAATCGTATGCGTAATGGAAGCTGCCATGTAGCGGTATGCTGAAAATTATTACATCCTGCAGATTCTAATCTATGATTTGATTAGATTTGTATCGGCCCGTGCTCGTATAATAATTCTTGTACTCCGATTTATCGTTGCGAGCGCGTAACTTCTCATACGAGACGCGTATCGATTGCGGCGCAGCGTTGCGGCGAGCCACGAAAGCTTCATTACAGGCCACCTGCACGTTGCGAGTTCCGATGCTCTTTTTTTTATGAATGCATTAGAGCGAGTTGCTTTAAAAGCGCTTATATCGAAGTTGCATATTCTGAAAATTTTTTTGTGGGTGTGAGGAGGAGAAAAAGAATGAAGCCCGTTGAAAATTACTGCAATATTAAATTTCATTATACGATGCATGAAACTAATACAGTTTAATGTTATTTTTTGTTGTTTGAAATATTACAGAAAAACTCAACCAATTTCAAAGTATGCTAAAACTATGTGAATCAAAATTATATTCGTCTGTAATAATAATTGTACGTTGACGCCATTCTAAGGTCGTATTGTCGAATGCAACTTATTTATCTTTCCATCGTTTTGGTCTGTAGCAGTAACGGTAACCGCGTCGCCTTTGACTTGTCCTATAGACCCGACGGGGACAATTTTTCATTTCGGTTCCTCTGCCCCTCAGGCTTTCGTTTTTATTATTATTTTTTCGTTGGTCCCCTTATAAGCGGGCTCGACTCTGCTTTTTATTCTTCGTGACTCCTGCTCCTTCCGGTCCCACTCTTTATTCCGAGGGATATTACTTGCATCCTTCCGGTTTTTGCTGTCCCTTTTTTGGCTCTTATTCTTATTTCTTTAGATTTTTTCATAAAAGTTACCGACAACTCGCTTTATTTAATAAAAATGCTTTGCTTAAATAATTTTGTAAGTTATTTTATAAAATCCGACAACACAAACTAATCCTTGATTTCTTGCCTTGGTTGTAAAATTTCCATACTAGAATTAATTTCTTTATTTACCAATTATACTTACAAACAGTTTCACTGCCACATTATCGGTGTTTCAAGAAAGAAGAGAGTCTATAAGAGAGTACGAGGAGAAAGTAATTTATTATCACAAAAATAGGTCTATTCCTACTCTAAAATGTACTGCTTTGTACCATTTACCACAATTTGGTTTTAAATGTTCAAAATAAGCTTATAAACGTTAAAATGTTTCTATTTTGCTTAACTATTTTGCTAAATGTCAGAATTCTCTCTTCACGAATAAACCAGTTCTATTTTTCAATAATTGTCATTAAGAAGAGTTCTTGTTTTTTGAATTCACACACGAATGTCTTTTTTGTTAATGTCTGCATTATTCAGTAACTTTCTAATTATATAAAAATTGCTTTCCTCTTTATCTGTGTTACATCCAGATTACGCCCTTATAATTCGAAGGCAATGCTACTCTTTGCTCTAAATGTTATTAATTTTGGATACATTTTTGCACTCTTCTTATTACATATTTATAATGCCAAAAACTAAATGTTTGACTTCTCCTAGAAGTAATCCGCCTAGAAAAAATCAAAAAAAAAAACAAGCCAAAAAACCGCATACCGTTGATTACTAATTTTATATTGCAAGGGTCATCTTTTTAACTTTTCCGCCATTCTGAAGATAAACCATCAGACAAGAAATATTCTGCCGGATGAGGCAAAAAATACTTTCGAAAATAAACATTAATTCGTTTCAGTACCAGTGAGAATTCCAAATTTATTTCTCCGACATTTTTATTGTTGTTATTAACCGAAAAGTTTTCCTTTTTTCGCGTTATTGCATTGTTCCTTTCAATTAAGAAAAATGATTCTTATATCTGCCGCGAGGAGCGCGCGCGAAACAAATGTCTCCCCGCGACTTCTCCGGCTCCAGAGGAGCGGCTGTCGAGGGAAGGAAAGGAGGGGGAGAAGTGGTGTGGACGTGAGGCCCATTTCCCCCCCCCTCCCTTCCCCCCCCCCACAATCCCTTCCCGTTCCCTCCTCTTCGTCCCGCGGGCCTTGCCCCATCCGCCGCAGCTCGGCCGAGCTCACTCAATATCCTCTTCTTACGAGCAGTAATAGGAAAACTTCCTAGGGCGTTCCTCTAATGAATGATTACAGCGCGGTTTGGGCCGGCCCGCCTCGATCTTTCCTGCCTACGGCCTTGCATCCTTCTCTTTCTCCTCTCTCTCCTTTTGTTCCGTTTTTCATCCATGGTCCCTTTCCGTCGGTAGACTGTCGTACGCGTCACTGATCTCTGCAATACGGGCCGCGCAAGTGGTTTTTGAAGCCACCACTAATACATACCACTGTCGCAAACTGCATTTAACCAATTTGTTTCCGCCCAGTTAGCCTCTACATATGTCCGCCTCTACATATGTCAATATTTCTATAACTCCTGATCGTTCCATTACGTTCCTTCCAATTCTCTCTTGCCCTATCAGAACGATCTCTTCCAGTTCTCTTTTGCTACCACCAAACTCTCTTGCCGTATGAATTCCGACTGTGCTTTTGAATCCATTATGCCGCATTTTATTTTTAGTAACTCCAATTTTTAATGTCTCAACTTTATGAATGTTCACATCGTGCAAGCAAGCTAATGTGATATTTCGAATATTTTTTCGTCGGTCGCTCTTCGTGTTTACGGGACCAAATTAAATCATTACATTTGTCTTCTCTGTTACTATCCGTGCAATGGCAACGACTACTGTTGCTACCACCGACATTGTTCCTGAACCCATGGAAGCAAATGGTCCAAATAATAATTAAATTTCCTCCTTTCACTTCACTGCATCTCAATTTCATCCTTTTCCGCCTTACTCCTAATCACCCTTCCTCATCCGCCGTTATTATACCAAATCCAAATCTAGCTACCCCACTTCACCCCTACCACATCCCACTTCACCCCCTATCACATCCCACTTCACGTCCTCACCCTACCCCACCCCACCCCACCCTACTGAAATCTGTTCTATACCGCCGAAACCTTCCCCACCACTCTCAAACGTATTCCATTCCACACCAACCCATCTATTCAAACGTAGCCCTCGAACTCAAGTCTCCATCATCCCCCCCAATCAGCTTCCTGCTATCTCGCTTCCTTCCGTTCCTTCCCGCTCGCTTCTCGCGGCAACTTACGAGTAGGATATTTCTTTCTCGTTTGCTGCTTTCGTCTGGCTTTTGCTGCAAATGCGCCGCCGCGCTCCCTTGCACAGGTCTGTCATTTCATTTTCACATTAAACAACAGTAGACATCCTTCTTCGTCTCCCTTTCTTATCGAGGCCGGGACAGGCAGTTCCTCCCATTGCTTTCCTACCACAGGCATAAAAAACCATCTGTTAGTGAAATGCCTTTATTAAAAATATTTATGTTGTACATTTAAGTGTGCGGTCATGAATTCATGATATGTGAATATGAAAAGACTTATAATATTCATAGTATCCCTCCGGCAAAGCACCATGGACACACTCACTATTAGGCGCTTACAGCACTCAGTGCTGCACATTTGGAATACAGGGTTTAGAATTTTAAAAGACGTGGAATCAACTGAGAAGTAGGATAATTTATGTCATTTCATTGAGAGTATTTTTCTTTAATTTGAAACAATCCTTGTGCACTTCAATTGATAAAGAACTTTTTCGCATAAAGTTATAACAGAACAAGAACAAAAAGTAAATTGATAGGTCAAAGTAATCTACTTCCAACTTCGTTTTTTGAATGGATTATTGTAATTTAGTTTATCATTAACGAAATATCTTGTATTACTTCTTGCAAAATTATATTGTATGCCTAAATGATCGGTGATAAATAAAGGTCCACAAGAATTTTAAAATTTAGTGGATTAAATAAAACAAATAAGTTAAAGATACGTCATGGTGGTGTACATGTTTTTCTAAAGTAATATGTTATATTGTGACCTATATCTGGCCACGGACGTTTAATTTTATGCCAAGGAACGACAAGAGATCGCTTCGACATAAAGGACTTAATAGGTAGAACGAAAGACTTTGGTTTGAATGAAGCAATATGCATTCTCACTAATCACGAAGCAAGAAGAAAGCCCGTTGCTGAACGGAAAATTAGCCATTAGTAAGTGATCCGCCATTGTGGTATGGTTTATGAGTTCGAAGTTACATGCAAACGAAAGAAATGTAGACGGAACCAGAATTTGCTGAATTTAAGTTATATACAGTCTAATAATTACTAGCAAAGCTCCGAGTATTATGGAGGTAAATATTTCAAATACTAGTCTTCTAATTTAATAACATTCACTGAAACGTATATTTGAAAATAACCGGCACATCGGTAATTTGGACATTTGTTCTCTGTTCGTTCCAGCTTTATATCTTTATACCTTTCTATTTTTTATATTCTGGAAACAAGTAATTTATACGATTCAAACTTCATCAATCTTTTTGTTATCACAAGTGTTAGATTTCAGATTTATGACGAGTTGAGAAAGACTAGAAAGACTTGGAATAAATGTAAATAGAACGCTACGTATCATAAACAATATTTAATAGCATACATTAAATAAATGTATGCTATTAATTATTGTTTGAAGAAGAAAGCATAACATTTAGCCCCTTACATGACCAACAGCTTTGATTGCTTTATCTACATTTTATGTAAATACATGGTAACAACAAGATTGAATTTTATCATCTACATTTCATAAGAATGTATTGTAACAATATTATAACGTAAGATGAGTAGTTTTGGAAAAAGGGATCACATAATGCAGCCAACTTTCGTTTGTACAATAATTCACAATGCATTCAGTACACTGTTAATAAGTCTTAATACAAAAAGGAGCAGGGAGTAACGCAGAGTCAATTTGACTACATTCCTTCCCTAATCTATATATAATTACCAGCCCTTAGATATTATTTTACACACCTTTGTAATGAAGCTAATTAAATTGATGTACAAGAATTTAAAAGAGATTGAGTGCATTTTAAACAACAAAACTATGCCGATTCCTCCAAATAACTACTCACAGAAATTGACAAACACTGAGATCACTTAAAAACAATATCAAACACCAACACAAATCCTCGATCATAAAAGGCAATAATTAAATTAATTAAAGAAGCCTCAACAACTCTCACAATAGTCTGTGCTCAGTCTCAAAACAGCCAGTAACAAAGGCATCTCTCCGACCTCCCTCTCCATTCATGACACACGAAGATGTGAGTTGAAAACTTTCGAAGGTCCTGGAAGCAACAGGGACGGTGGTAGCTATCTCAAGTGCCGTTGTGCCAGCGCGGTTTTGTCAACGCAATGTTTTCCTCTTTAAGTTAGAACTCACACCTGACACTTCAATCATGGTGTATGTCATGTTATATTACAATACATTTATTTTTAATTCTGCAATTAAGTGTGGGAACTTGGTAGCAGAATATGTTAACTGTACAATCATCAAGCTTACATTGAGCAACAATAGAATACTCTACAAAAAATAATTAATTAAAAATAATTAGTAAGAAATAATACAAAATTATTAATTATGAAAGAATGAAGAAGTCCCTGGCTACGCAGACCAGATAGGGATGGTAGAATTTAGCACTTTACATATGTAAAAATCTCATTTAGAGCATTGCATTTTGAACAATGCATTTTATAATATTATAAAAATTAAGATTTCGTATTTTGAAACATTCGTTTAGAAAATTATTACTAAGAGAGGAATCTTTGAGATAAAATTATTTTGATGCTTTTTAGATCTTCCCATTAAAATCAGAAATTAAATAAACTAATTTAATATTTCGCCCTTTGTGAACTTCAACAATATAAAAGCGTAAGATGCGCAAAGATCGTAAGAAGTGCCGCGTGCGGCTTAGGCCTAAGGCCGTCCTCGTGTTCCCTTGACCTTCTCCGTGCAGCGAACTGAGGAAGCTGAGACCCCTTGAGATGACCCTCAGCGCTCAGGCTTTCGGAATCAGTTTTTTTAATTGTTATTATTACTTGTTTACTATTATTTGTTTTGTCAGTGAATTCATAGTTATAAATTAACAAAAACAGCTATTCTCAAATTAAATGTTTGAAACATCGTTATGTTGTCGATGTCGCATCCCTATTTAGAGAGCAAACACGAAGGAAAGCATAAAATGCATTGTAGGTATTATATCGTACATTCGGGACGATTTGAGATTTTTCGTATTTTATCGCATATTGAATACCTTTGGAAATATTCTGCACCGACCATCAAATAAAAAAATATTTTTTCAGCGTTTGGTAATAGTCAGCATTTTTAGCAATTGCTAAAATCTACTACCTCTACAGATCGTATGAACAATATATGTGAGACAATATATTGTAACAGTTGTTACGCGAACACAAAGATAGGCTTGAATTTGGCTATTCATGAATTTAATTAGACTAATAAATGAGATATAAGTTGCGAGACCGTTATGTCAACTTGGCACGCGAATACCTGTTAGCACAATCTATCTGGAGTCCGGTGCCAACTCCTATTTCAACGTATTAGTGGTGCTCACACTGTCGTAAATGGCCTGAACTAATTTGCCTTACTACGAGCGCTCCGGAATCACGAGAGCCGAGCAGTGGTAGCGGCAGAGCGCGACCGTCTACGTCCACGTCCACGTCCGAGAACTTGGCGATTTCTCGACATCGTCGCGTGTTTACAACCGTTCTCTCGTTGTCATTTGTATCGGGAGAAGTGACCCGGAGAATCAACTCGTGTCACTGCAATGACTCTGATCAGGAGGTCCTAGGTTCGAGTCCTGGCGATGTCAGGATTTTCAACACTAGCTAGATAGCTAGGTCGAATTCAGTCGCTGTCTGGACAAGAATTCTAGCAGCTGACTTCTCTCATCGGGAGTTTTCTGTGACTTCTCCGATCAACACCAAGCGAATGCCGTAGCAGTACCCTAAGAAAGAGCCCCCGACCGCGCGCATGATCTTTTCTTCCTCTTCCTTGTCCTACCCTCATCTCTTACTTACACACACTCGAATTTATAGGCACTACACTACCACACATGCTAAAAGACCTTTCGGGAGCTTACAGTTTGTCCTAGCTGGCGCGGCACCCCGATGATGGGAGATATTTGATTGGAGAAAACCTTGCTAGCTGACGGTGGGTCAGCGCCAGAACTCTTCATTTAGCGGGGGTGAAGATCACCGCCACTTCCCTAGAAAAACATACACTACACTTACGGGACCAATGACCTTACCCTTTGACGTGCCCGTAATAACTCAATCAATTAATCAATCGTAGTCAGTTTTAGAATAAACTAGCATTTGCGTTCCACGATGTTCACACGATGCCGCGACCATATAAGGCGTGAACCTAGTTCCTTCTGATAGGGCGTGGGTGATAGATGTGGATGGCAGGTTAGAAATCAGGATCCATCGTGCGATAATTTAACTTTGCGGTTGAGACGATGGGGGTGGCGTCCCGGCCGACGCTGCGAGTAGGGCGCGTCAGGTGTGGACTTCGACCGGTAAAGCAGCGGTGCCCCTCGCATATTTTTCTGTCATAAACTGCCTTCCAGGTCCTCAAAATGTACAATTCCCTAGCCCTTTCTGTGGCGGGGTTCCCAATGCATTCTTCGTGAGCGGAGAAACCAATATCTCATGGACTGTTACATTTATTATACAAATTATTTTAGATGTGATCTGTATCTATTTGTTGCAGTTTTACTTTATTAAAACAGGTTCTAACAATTCATTTCTTTTTTGACGTTTAGACCCTATTTGGGGTCTTTTTCAAAATTCTATTGCCCAGGTTTGTTGAAACCAAATCATAAACAAACAGCATTTTGATAAAAAATTTCAGTGGTATAAAAACGCTATTTTAAGTCCTAAGCATCTGGCAATAAAATAAACAATACAACACACATAAATATATTCATTAAAATCCGGCTCTATTGCTCAATATGAAAAGTGCATGTAAAACATTTGCAACAATTTGTTAATTACATTAAGGGAATGTTTCCTCCATAAGTGGGTGCATTCAGTACGGATTGCCTTTCTGCAACGCAGTTCACTAAACAAAAACTACTGACCGCATAAACGATGCAACAAACTGTTAGCCAATATTGTTAACGGCGAATCCTTCCTTACAACCATTACTCATAAGAAAACTGATCATCAAGCACTCAGTAATGCAACGCGCCTGTCAGATGGTTAAAGTACATGAACAGGATATAATAAACCCCAAGGAATATGATAGTGATATGTGGTTCTGCAATCCAAATGACGTTGCTTTGGAGACCCGCACAGCATTAGAGAACAGCGGGTTGCCGCACTACAGGCGCATACGCTCTTTTAAGCATTGTTAATAAATTATCTCCCCCTCCCATTCATACGTCTGAATTGCCTACTGGTTATTAAAGTATATATAATGAACTAAAGTACAGTAAACTTCCGGCAATGGTGAACCAATTCACTGGAACCTATCCATATCATTTGCAAGTAAACACCAGATGATTCGGGTACAGTGAGTATACAAAGAAACCTGAAAATAATATTCTAAAGAAAATTCTTGCAGGAGGACCATGAATTCGAATAACATTAATAATGTTCACGCGCCGGGTCTAGTAAGATATTTCATAGTTTCATAGTATTTAAGGCAAATGAGAGTGACCGAGGGAAGATATCACTCAGGAAATTTTTTTAACACGTTTATGGCGAATCTATGGTGGGAGAGTGACATAATCGCCACATAAGAAATAGTGTCATAAGAGTATCTCCCAATTCGGCATTAGCAGTGATAAAACGTCTTTCAAAATAGAAAACTAGGGAAATACGAAGCATGACGAATTTTTACTTAGTATTATTACTCAACAATTACTAATATTTTTTAAAAAGTGCTTGACATCATTTAAGTATCTGAAATTTAAAGTTTTTGTAGAAAAATCATCAATCTACAAAAATCAATATTGTTAAAAAATGGCTTGGAAATTGGGGACACGTCCTAAAATTTCGATAAATGATGCACGCCCAAAAACAACACATCTAACATGTGTGGAATGCATATTTAAAATTAAATTATGCTTTTCATAATTTAATCTATACCTAACATTGGTTATTTTCTACAATTAATATCTGTCATTAGTTATTTTCTACAATTTATAAAAGTAAGGATAATAGTAAGATTTAGCTTTTCTGCCTCCAAAGATCAGAACGCACTAAATTTTGATGCGTTGCAAAAGTCAAAAGAATAGTGATCAGCTGTTTGAAAGAGCGCTATTTCTTAAATTTTGCATTTTACTTCCTCGCTACAATTCACGCAGTAGAGAGCAAGTTATGTAATGCTTCGCGAAAAAACTGCGCATTTTCAGAAGAAAACTTTTATTACGGGGTCTCAGTAACAAAAAAGTGGATAAATCCAGTTGCTGAATTTTGAAAAAAAATCCTCTAACACGTGGTGTAGCGAGAATACATGTCTTGTGGGTCTTTGATATCGAAAAATTTAATGAGGGCAAAACGTCCGTCGGTCCGTTAGTCTGTCGGTCCGTCGGTCCGTTAGTCCGTCGATCCGACCATCCGTCCGTCCATCCGTCAAAAGAGATACATCTCGCATTAGAGCATAAACGGCAAGAATCCTTACCATGCCTATTGCCTATTGACTACTATATAATGTTTTTTCAATAAATTTCTTAAATTAACATTTTTTGAAATGCCGACTTTCTTTTTTATGCATTTTTCTCTATTAATTTCAAGATTTAATGAATATTTTTTAGGCACAATGCCCAAAAATCAACGAAACAATCATCCGTAGTTCGTTTAAAATGTCTTCTTTACTAAACTTACACAGTACAAGAAATTGCTTGTGAAAATTCTTTCCAAAAGTCTGTATTATATAAGGCGTCACACTAAGTTATTTATAAATCAAGCAAAAATCAATTCTATTAGATTGACGATAACATTACAATGCCTTTTTTAACTTTTGAAGAATAAATCTCTGTTTTGTAGTTTTTTATTTCTATCTCAGATTTTGCATTTTTATAAATATACAGTGCGCCAGAAACGTCTCTCCTCACGGAGTCAAGTCAGGACTTCTTACTCAAAATTGCGTTTAATGTTGGTATCATGCAGATCATTGAGAAACAAGTGAAGGTGACAACACTCCTATCATCTATTACGATTGTGGTAGTAAGCAATTTACGTTTTCGAGCTGCGGCTCGTGCTACCAACATAATTTTTGTTGCAAGCGCTCTCACCAGCAAGGTGCGACTACGGAAACACTTTCCTTTCTGCGCTATATTATGATCATAATATCAGTTACCGTGATCGTTACCGTTAAGTGATTGTTAAAAAGATAATTAGCTAGTTTATTTCTTTTTATCTTTTGGCATCGTAATTAACAGCAATCACATGAGAATCAGGAGAACGAATGAGAAAGCGTGTATGTTGTCAAGGAATAACGTTCGCTGGAGTTCTGTTCCATCCGAGGGCCACTTCCAGTGTCTGCATCACGCTGCCACCGTAGACCGCTCCCATGCTTGGCACAGGTGGGCACTATGGGCTGCTTGGTATATAGCGGTTACGTGATGAAGCCCTTAAATACTGAACGTGAGTCATGAACGAGCAAAGATCAATAGTCACCACTCATGTTTTAACATTTACTCCAGTACCATTTACAGAAGGAGAATTAAGGAAAACGGATCAAAACACATATCTGTGCAAATTGTACGGTAATTTGTATTTTAAAAGAATTTCGTTTTTAATATCTAATTTCTCAATGTTCTTCTAAATTGACGCTATTGGAATTAAGAAATTTCGAAATCAAGTTTATTTCCTTTATCTACATCTCATAGTTAATGATGGATTCTTTTATTAGAGAAATCGATTGTAAAAGCCATTTAGTTATTGATATTCACACGAAAGCTGGAGGAAAGTTTAAAAATATAATTGAAATACCCAATCTGTAATAGGTTAATCTCAAAACAGCAGATAATAATTTATTTATAGATGGATGAATTTCAAAACAACAAAAATATATTTCCTATTCATGGAAATGAAATAAATTGTAGTTTTATTTAGAAAATAGAAGTTTACACTTTTCTCCGTTTCGTTCTGTTATGATCATTCACGAAAATTATTTCAGTTGGCTCATCTTCTATTTCACCAATGACATATGTTAAACTTCTGTTAAGCATATTTGGATATGCTTGTACAGAAGTGAACTCCCACAATTCTTGCATGAATTTTAGCGATAAGTAAAGTCACTATTTACTGTATTTTTGTTAAAATGAGGAATGTTGTGAGACCAATACATTTTATAATAATTTTTTATTCATAATCACAAGCCACTGTAGGCTGTATCTTCTCTTTTCCAAAATGACGTTCAAGTACAATACGTTTAAAAGGCATGGGGCACACCAGTCACAAAATCCTCCTGTTATTCGTAAATGTTAAGGGGAGTCCGACGACCCTATTTATCCTATGTAAAGTTGACTATATTTCTGACCCGTTATTTCATAAACTACTTTATTTAATACTTAAAATTTTTTACAGTATATTCTCTTACTATTTCTGACTCTACTTAAGCAAAATTATTTGCATAGGATATCATAAAACTGTTTTACAGAATTAAAAATAATAATAGAAAATAATTTTAAAAATTAGGCACATATTAATCCACAGTTCTAACAATTTTTGCAATGTACCTCATTATTTTAGTTAAATAGCTGTCATGTTTACATTAAGCTATCCTGAAAATTCCATCTTTTTATTTTTAATAGTTTCTGAGAAAATGGGTCATATGTTATATATAAATATTCAGGAACGAGTTCTTAAGTTAAATTTAAGCATTAAATACATATTTTCACAATTTCCATAGTGGCATTCTGTACTACATGATGGAACACCTTCCTTTTCTTCATTATTAATGAAAACTACCTTCCTCTTTCTAACTCTTGCCTCTTTTGTCAACATTTTTCTAACAAACAAGAAATATAGGTTCCTAGAAAAATGTAGTTCTAATCTCAAGAACAAAGAGAACATACGTAAACCAATCAATGTAACAAAAATACAATTAAGAAGAAGCAATTGAGACTGTTCGGTACAAGGCCCAGTTCTCCTATGGTGAGAGGCGAGCGCTAGCGTAACAAATTGAACATCGCGCTCTCCACCATGCTGTAGGCAAATGTGGAAGCGGTCATTTAAAACTATGTGTCTTAACACTTTTCACGGGATATTCCGGATTCAAAATTTCGAAAATCACATTATTATTGTTCCTGTACACTATGATAAATAAATTACGAAAAATTAGATGTGTTTTAAAAATAACGTAATTGGAAATAGCTTGAATCGTTTGACATTCAATTCAGCAAAACAAATCATCATTCTTGCGTTGTTTTGTTGCCCTCCGAATCTAATGCATAGTTTCTTTTTCTGAAGAAGAGATTCAAATTATTCTTTAAAGTGAAAATGATTTAAGTAAAGATTGGCATACAAAAATCTTCATTCTCAAGAATGCTATGAAATGACCAAAACTCATGTAATATGTCTTCTAATTTTTACTTTCTCGCATACGTAGGTATGTACGTAGTTTAGAGAAAGTTATATAATGCTTCGGCAAAAAAACTGATTTTTTTGACAGAAAAACTCGTACTGTGAGGCCCGCAGAAAAGGTGGATAAATTCTGTTTTAAACTGTAGTAAATTACTTTCTTTAACACGTTTTGTAGTCAGATATTTTAATACGAACAAATTTTCAAATTAATATAATACTTTGTGTATATAACGAATATATTTTCTTACTCCGTGCGCAGGTATGCTAGGACCAAATTAAAGTATGTTTCAATTAGATGAAAAATGCTCATGTTACTAAATGAAACATGTTTTGGTTTTATTATTTGGGTTACTGGAAGTTGCTTCTTGTAACCCTAATGCTCCTTTATATTGGCCTTGAGGTCGCAAAACCATGAAGCTCTCATTATATATTTTTATTGATGCGTAAATAATAATCTTTGTATGGTAAGATAGCAATTCAAAGTACTAATTTACTTGGGAAATATACACAACTCTCGTCGCGTACGGACAGAACACGTCTGTCTACACGTTCTAGGGGACTAGTAACCTACAATATGGCAGGCTTCAATTTGCAACGCTACACTAGCGCTACATGTGCATCTAGGTAATACTATCTAATATCTTTGGTTATGTAACGTGAAGAACAGAACCTACACTCCTACCTTCTGTCTACATAAGTTACGAACATTAAGATAACTAGGTAAACCGAATATACAAAAATCAAGAGTGTCATAACAAAAGGGACATGCCCTTGATCTGCTGCAGAAACAGATTTAAAATTTAAGAATTAATTTAACTAGGTTGTTTTAAAAATGCCAACATTTTAATATTTTGCTATCAGACTCCCCATAATACCTCGATTTTGATCGAGGCGAGCCCCTCTCCAAGTCCTTCATAAATATGAACAGGACGTGGAGAGAAACAAGATAATTCACACTTTCACCAAAATCTAGATAATAACATTTAGAATAGCAAGATGCTTGCTGTATCTGGTATGGCTTGTCTTATTTTTGTTCAAATCCCTTCAGTTTTTCACAGCGTTGTATTGATAGTTCAAATACACAAAACTTTCAGGGTTTATTGTTTTCTGTATCTACAAAAAGACATCCGTCCCAGCCACTTAACGTTTTAGAACGTTTAGATTCGCGTAATATCCAAGTTTTTCAATTTTCAGTCAACCTGTCAATCTTCAGTCAAACATCCCTGCATGCGCTACATCATTGCGCAGTAAACGAACCTCAATCTGAATTGAGGCAGAACGACTTCCCCAATCTGAATTGAGGAGGAAAGGTACTTTATTGCTAATTTTCCATCTATAAATAACTGATTTCCAGAATTCACTTCCGTCAACGATTTTATCTGGAAGGTGATAGGGAGACATTAGAGAGAAATTGTATCACAAAGGCATAATAAGGATAAATAATTTTGTTCCGCGAGGTATTATATATAGCGTGAAATATCGCTGCGCAGGGCTAAGAATACAAACCTGAAGAAGTTCTTTACCTTTACGAAGATGTAGTATTCACAGTAAAAAATAGTTTCTAATAAAAAGTTGGATGTTCCTAAAGAGTACTATTTATAATCTCAAACGCATCCAGATGCTGCATACGTATAGGACGCAAAAAAGAAGAGTGCATGAAAATCGATTATTACGTTGAAAATGTAGTTTTTCTTTCTTCAGAAAAAATCAATAATGAAATGGTGCAACAAATGCCTTAATTTTTTATTTTGTTTATTTAAAGTCGCTTTTTAACAGCAAAGGTCATCAGCGACCACAATTAAGAATACATCAATGTATTAAGTATCAGATTTAAGTTTCACACATTAAGTATTCACAATTCATTAAGTATACACAATTAAATATCAATCGAATTTAGTATAAAACTCATTACAGATTATATTGCATGACAATTTATAACAATATAACACACATTTTTCTTCATAATTGCATTAAATCAAATTGCTAATCAAAATTATTAACATCAGATTTTGTATTATATTTCCTTACTCAAGTTAACGATTTCTAGCAACTTCAGTACTTTAGCACACCCGTTTGCAGAGCTGAACAATTTATGTAAGTTGGTTTCCAGTTTCAGTAGGTTTCTTTCCTTAGCTATACCGGGGCATTCTAAGATAATGTGTTGTGTAGATATTGCTGCACCACATTTAGAACATGGTTCTGGGTCGGATTTTTTGAATACATAACAGCATTTGAGATTAAAATGACCAATCCGTAGTCTAGTAATAGTGACTTGCTCTCTTCTTTTAAGGCAGATTTTTGGCAGGGTTGGTTCCAGTACGGAGTTCCTAACAAGATGTGGTTCTGATGATTTTAATTTCCATTGTGAGTCCCAATATTTGAAGCAGGATGTCTTGATTAGCTTTTTAATATCTTTTGTAGTGCCACGAATTGCAGAATCAAAACTTAGAAATGCCCATGCTTCGCATGAGTAGATGGAAAAATAATTTGGGAGGCGTTGTGATTCGACTATATTAGTAGCCTGAACGTAAAATGCACAACCAGCTGGAAAACATCACATTTAGAACCATCTGTATATATTTGGTAATAGTTGGCATAATCTTGTTGCAATCATGGTAATAAATTTTGGAAATTAGCTTTGGGGCCAGAACTAAGGTGAAGGCTTTTTGCGAAGATTAAATTTATTACAACATTATGATCTTGCCTGGGCGGGTTGGGAGGCATACGTCTAGGTAAGGTGGCTTGTTCGACAATATTAAGTTCCTTCAGATACTTAAGAATCCTCTCTCTTAGTGGTAGTGGTGATTGTGGGTGGGCTTCATAGACAGATGTTTTTAGGTGATTGAAAATATTTGTATATGGAGGATTTCCAAGGACACTTGAAGTTGAGAAAGCATAATTTAAACAGTGACGTCGTAGGTCTAATGGTATTTGTGCAGTTTCCACTAATAGGCTATTAGCTGGGCTGGTTCTAAAAGCGCCAAGGCTTAAGCGGCATGCGCTTGTGATTATTGGATTTAGCATTTTCAGTATTCTCTTGGATGCTGAGTTATAAATTACTGCACCATAATCCAACTTGGTCTGGATGAATGCTTGGTATATTTTCACTAGACATTCAGATTGTGCTCCTCATTTGATGGACGACATTTTTATTACATTTAATCTCTTTTTACATTCCAACTTGAGAGCAGCTATCTATGGTTTCCACGAGTGAGTAGAATCAAAAAGCATACCAAGAATTTTGCAGACATTTGTTGTTTTGAGTTGAAAAGATAAGTCCAAGTTGAATTTCTTCATTCCAATCCTTGTGTCTTCTTGAAAACACTATAAATTCCGATGTTATTTTCGAAATTGTGAATCCTGAGTTAGTTGACCAATTATTGATTTTATTTAATGTTTCTTGGATGATGTTTTCAGTTGTCTGAAGGTTTGTTCCACTGCAGAGCAGGGTGATATCGTCAGCAAAAAGCTATATTTTTACATGATTCACTTCATTGATGGCAATTAAGAAGAGTAATACGCTAAGAACTGACCATTTGTCAACTATGTGGGTTGCGATGTAGTATCTTGTATTCTGGCTCTAATATATCTATGTTTTAGAAAGTTTATGATGAATGCTAATATGTTCCCTTTTATTTGCATGTTTGACAGAATGCTGATCAGTCTGCCTTTACAGGCTTTATTATGCATACCATTTCGTATACCTTGTTGAATATCCAGTGAGACAACAATCGCATGTTGCTTCATAACCAGAGCATAACAAATTTTGGTATCAATATTGACTAGGTGATCATAAGTGGACCTAAATGCTCTGAAGGCACATTGTTGCAGTGATATCTGTTTGTTGCTTTCTAATATCCATCTCAGCCGGTTGCAGACCATTTTTTCTAGAAATTTACACATATAAGGGAGTTTCTAGAAATTTACACAGGTAAGGAGGATTGGGCGAAAGTTAGGATTGGTGTGATCTTTGTTTGGTTTGGGGATTTGTACAACAATTGCTTCTCTCCATTTATTAGGGAAGGATTGAGTGGTCCAAATAAAATTATACAATTGGAGTAGGTATTCATGACCAACTTTAGGCATATTTTTCAGGAAACTATTCGGTATTCTATCAGGGCCTGGTGCTGAATAATTACTTCTGTCTAATACAAATGTGAGTTCGCTCATTAGGAACTTTTGGTTATGCTGCTCTTCATTATCTCTTAGAATCAGTCTGATGTGATCTTGATTTTAGTTGATATTTGGAGCTATTTGAGATAGGAATTTTGAGTCATAGTTTTTATTACTTAAGTTGTCAGCAAGAATATTACTAATACCTTGAGGATCAGAGTGTTGCTTTCCATTTTTATTCATGAAGGTATTGGGTGTTCTAGGCCAACTTTTTCCACTGATTGACTTTACTTTCTGCCAAAGTTCAGTTGTTGAAGTTTAATGGGTGATGGTGGATGTGCATTTTTGTCAGGATTGTATCATAGTATATTTGAGGGTAAGTATTGGTAAGGCTCTTGCTTTCCTATATGCAATTCCATTTTCTAATGTGTTGTTTTTTTGAATTTTCTGAAGGTTCTCTGTTTATTTTTAATAACTGTGGTACATTCTGCATTCCACCATGGCACTTCATGTTGTTTTTATGTTTCCTGTTGTTTGGGGGATATAATCATTGACTGCTGTTAAAATTAAATTAGTAAAATCACTTACTAAATTATTTATGTATTGTGGGTTTAAATTGTCCGGTATACTGAGATTGTTAATATTGAAACTAATACTCTCTTGGAACTTTGGCCAATTTGTTTCATGTAAAATTCATTTAGTCCAGCACCTTAGTTCAGAAACTGGTTCATTAGATGGAATATGAATGTTGATGGGGTAATAATCACTGTCATAGGTTTGGGTTTGTAGACCATATAATTCTTACTCCGATATAATAAGAAGAAAGGCTTAGATAAATTGCACTATCTGTACCATTACTTATATTAAAATGTGTAGGTAACCCAGTGTTTAATAGGATGAGGTTGTGGTTGTCGAGCCACTTTTCAATTACTTTCCCTCTGCTGTCCAATTTGGTGGAACCCCACCATTTGCTATGACTATTGAAATCAACCACTATTACATACGGTTTAGGTAGCTACGTAAGAATAATACCTAGTTCATAGGTGTCAAAATGTTGACTCTAGGGGATATAAACATTACAAACAGTTATTAGAGTATTAATTTTTACCTTGACCGCAATGGCTTCTAGAGCAGTTTGTAGAAGGATTTCCTGTATAAAAAATAATTCTTTACATAAATTGCTACTCCTCCACTGGCAATTTGTGTACTATTTCTATTTCGAATAGATGACTTATAGCCAGATAGTTTTCCAATGTGATTTTCTTTGAAGTTGGTTTCCTGAAGGCACAAAATCGCTGGTTTAGTATCTTTTATTAACAATTTCAAGTAGGATAATCTTGCATAAAAACCATTACAGTTCAATTGTGTAATTTTCATTGAGAGGGTTTATTCAGGCATTTATGTGTCAGTTTCATCCTCCTGAGGTTGTGAACTTTTTAATTAATTTATTATTCTTGTGAATCTATTTTTATAGATCTTTCAGTACGTAAAGAGTAAGTAACTGTCATCATTTTAATAATAGATTGAATATCATTTGTAAAATCTCTAACTATTAAGGTTGGATTGTTAGATACAGATGCCATATCTATGAAATTTTTCAATTGGTTGTAAGGGGAAAATCACCACTGTTGGTCTCAATTTTTTCCTTAAATGGGAAAATAAGATCAAGTGATTTAGTCGTAGGCTTTTTTTGATGCTGCTTTCTTCAATTACCTCTTGTGTCTTTTTTTTCTTCTTTTGCTTTTTTCTTGACTCCATGTTAGGGTTAACCATTTTATTATTGTCTTGTTCAATCTGTGATGAAGAGTCTGATGAAAGAGTTCGTTTAGGTATAGTAGAGACCATATTACCATTCCTTTCCATGGATTCATGCTGATTTTGTGTATCTACTTCAGTAGTTTTTCCTTAATTGAGGATTCTAGTTCCTCACAGGAACTATCCCTATTTAGTTTAGATTCTGTGGGAACAGTGGTTTGGTTGGTATTCTCATTATGATTGGCGGTGAATGGTGCGGGACATTGACCAGCTAAATGCCCTGTATTGGGGAGGCTTCTTTTAAGAAGGGGAGGAAAGTTCATAGGGTCACTGGTTGAGGGGGCAGTGGGTGTTGTAGTTATAGTAAGATGTACTTCCATTTTATTAAAAGGGATAGTTGGTATATTTGTACTGGGTGTGTCCAGAAGGGTATTCTCTTTGGAGTAATTTTTGGGAAAATTACTGGCAGTATGGCCTTCCATTTTACAATTGAAACAGGAAATATTCTCATCAGAGAAAAAAATCTCTATGATATGCCTTCATACTCAATCAATGATAATTGAGGAAGTTTATCAATTTCCTCAGGTTGGATAAAAACGTGCCTTCTGAAACTCATAATGTGACTCAAACTAGGCTCTGAAAGACCATCACTAATGAAAAATATATTGGTAGCAATATTGATGTTGTGCTTCTTAAAAATATTGATGATTTCCTCATTTGGAATAAACGGATAAACATTTGATATTGTAATGCGCTTAAGTTTGTTAATGAGAGATCTTACATTTAGTTATATTTTTGATGCTTAGAGTAGGGTGTTTATTTGTAATGAGTTCAGCATTATTTTTGGAGTTCAGGAATACACATATTCTGTTGTTATAGATTCTGGATATGAACGTAATAGCACAGGGGGGAACAATTTCAGTTAACTTGCCCATGTAGTCCTTAACAGATAAGTTTTCACATGCATCCACTAATATGGCTTGATCTTTCGATGGAAAACTCACTGTGTTAGCAGCTCCAGCATACGATTTCGTAGGTGACTCTTGTAGGTTAAGTGACGTTGAAATCATCTTTTACTCCAATGCATTCACCACACCATTATATAATTATCTTGGTCCAAATAGTATTTTTCTGGCGGTAGCTTAGCACCCAAATTCAACCAAAAGCAGATGCACAATCAACACGAGCAATTCGCTAGCATTGTCCACAGCGGCAGCTAACAATAACTGATATGTAATTTTTGTTGTATAACAATGACAAAATTACATATGTGTGTGTTAAATTTTTTATTCCGCCTGCGTTAAAACACTCAATCGGCATTGCTATGTGGTGTATATTAGTATATGTGTGTTTGTGTGTTTAGTCCTGTGTGTGTGCGTGTGCGTGTGCGTGTGCGTGTGCGAGTGCGAGTGCGAGTGCGAGTGCGAGTGCGAGTGCGAGTGCGAGTGCGAGTGCGAGTGCGAGTGCGAGTGCGAGTGCGAGTGCGAGTGCGAGTGCGAGTGCGAGTGCGAGTGCGAGTGCGAGTGCGAGTGCGAGTGCGAGTGCGAGTGCGAGTGCGAGTGCGAGTGCGAGTGCGAGTGCGAGTGCGAGTGCGAGTGCGAGTGCGAGTGCGAGTGCGAGTGCGAGTGCGAGTGCGAGTGCGAGTGCGAGTGCGAGTGCGAGTGCGAGTGGCGAGTGCGAGTGCGAGTGCGAGTGCGAGTGCGAGTGCGAGTGCGAGTGCGAGTGCGAGTGCGAGTGCGAGTGCGAGTGCGAGTGCGAGTGCGAGTGCGAGTGCGAGTGCGAGTGCGAGTGCGAGTGCGAGTGCGAGTGCGAGTGCGAGTGCGAGTGCGAGTGCGAGTGCGAGTGCGAGTGCGAGTGCGAGTGCGAGTGCGTGTGCGAGTGCGAGTGCGAGTGCGAGTGCGAGTGCGAGTGCGAGTGCGAGTGCGAGTGCGAGTGCGAGTGCGAGTGCGAGTGCGAGTGCGAGTGCGAGTGCGAGTGCGAGTGCGAGTGCGAGTGCGAGTGCGAGTGCGAGTGCGAGTGCGAGTGCGCGTGCGAGTGCGAGTGCGAGTGCGAGTGCGAGTGCGAGTGCGAGTGCGAGTGCGAGTGCGAGTGCGAGTGCGAGTGCGAGTGCGAGTGCGAGTGCGAGTGCGAGTGC
>BLKR01000012.1:1397518-1484466 GCA_011170035.1 Teleogryllus occipitalis
GAGAGAGGAGACCCCAAGCACTTGTTTCTCATTCACTCAAACAAATTTAATCCTAATTCGCCCACAATGATTGAACCGTTCTACTCGAAAATCCATCGACGAACGGATTTTCACAGAAACTCTCAACATTGATGCGGGTCACGGAATTGGCACGATTTTTGTATTGCTGAGTTCGATTCAGTTCTAACTGTAACACATCACGTACATGTAGTTTCCCTAGTAATTTTTCCTTATGTATTTATTCTACTGGTCGTCCTTAGCCCCAGCAGATATCTTGTCCACGAATTCTTGATTTTAGAAGAATATTATTAGTATTGTTTGTTGATGTAATTGTTTGAATATGTATTTAGAATGAAATAATAGAATGCCTTTGAGGATTTTGTGAGATATAATATGGAAAATTAATTCTTACCTTCCCTGCAATTAAGATGAAATCGCGTAACACTGAACTATAGTATGTTCACTGTTTAGAAATTTAGAAGTATTGCTTTGTAGAAAAGTCACCCTTTGCATTTCTCGCAGGAT
Source organism: Teleogryllus occipitalis (assembly GCA_011170035.1). Lineage (NCBI taxonomy): Eukaryota > Metazoa > Arthropoda > Insecta > Orthoptera > Gryllidae > Teleogryllus > Teleogryllus occipitalis. The sequence goes on from BLKR01000012.1 coordinate 1,398,044, forward strand.
TCACAATTAATCAACAGTTTTTAGTCAAGTCGTTTGATTTATCGATAATCTAAACCTGCTTACGAAACCAATATTGTAGAGCAATAAATAATTGACGTTTCGTTACAACAATGAATTTGATTTTTAATTAATGTAAGGTTTTCCCACGTGTGCTTGAAACGGGACAGAGAAGGAAAGTTGTACCTCGGCCACTGTTGAAACTCACGTTGACGGGTGAGCGCAGCGAGGTCTGTGATGCGTGCGAGCGTAATTGCCACTTCGCTTGCGAGCTTAAACAAACAAAATACAAAAAAAACGACATCAGTTACTTTTGAAACCACTTCGCTTGCGAGCTTAAACAAACAAAATACAAAAAAAACGACATCAGTTACTTTTGAAACCCGAGTATACTAGCCCTTATAGCAAGCAATGTGATGCGCAGTGGCATAATTATTAATTTCCAATTAATATTGACATTGGGAACTCAATAAAAACAGAAACATTAATAACAGCAATACCGTTTGTTTCAAACATACGCTTTATTTAAAGTTCTTAGTACCCATTATTTTCAGAATGACGAGAACGGAAGATATATATTTGTCCCAGTTGAAGTAATCAGCGTGGGTGAAAGCTTGGAACGAAGGAACGCCACATTTTACGGTTTTTAAGATAAATGAATACATAATCTTATTTTCAAATATGTAATTGCTATTGTTATTTATTTGCTCGTTAGTGGAAAATTTCCTATGGAGAAATGTATGCAAAAATATGTTTCTGGAAAACAATATTGGTTTGTGTAGTGGTTGAGCTAACGAGTGCTCGTGTTTCCGCGCGTAAAGTAAGCAATAGCACCGTGGAGCCACGCGCCAACCAATTATACGAGGATCCAGTGACAAACGTAGCGAAGTGCCCGTGGATGTAATTACTTGCTCAAACATTGCGGGATCCACCGCCGAAGACCCTGGTTATCGATATAGTTGCTGTTTCAGGCAATCGATCCGAAAATTAAAGCGAGAGACACTTTGCACAGAGTAAGTTGAAGTCTGAAAAAGAAGAGTTCTACTAAGCTCAGATATTACACCTTTATACAATACTTGCATTTCAATAGAAAAATGATGAAAAAATAATTGAAAAACAAACAAATAAACAGAATTGTTAATTTTAATAGACTCCTAACAAACCCCTTGACTGAGATTTCAAAACGAGTAATGTAACACCCTCTTCCATGTGACAGAATTTTATTTTTTACTATATTATTTTGTGTGTGTTCTGGAATGAGGAACATGATTGCATTGTGGGTGTCTCAGCATTTTAGGGAAAAAATAAAAAGCTCTCATGTGATCAATGAGGAATAGTAGGTCTTGGATATCATTTAGTTAAAAACATCATTAAAAATTGTATTAATTGAGTTACCGTGGAAGGCGGAAATATACAAGAGTTGGAGAGAGAGATTTCGTAAAAATCACGAGAGCCTATAGGTCATTGACTCAATAAATCAGATTAACATAAGAAGGAATACTGAGTATTCTGTCAGTGGGAACTCGGAAGTAAATTTGTAAAAGTTACCAAAGATATGTTAGCATGGATTTTACACGCGGTAAATACTTTTATCGTTGATTTTACAATACAAATATTACAATTTTCTTCATCTAATCATAGAATATTTTTTTCAGTAAAGAAAATGGCATCTTCCTCACTGAGATCAAAGAACTCTATGCTAAAATCCATGTTATTGGTGAATGATGATATAGAAATGCAAAGATTTTCTGAGTTAATAGCCTTTTAAAAAACTATCGGTCAGCTACCAGTCACTAAATCAAAAATATTAACATGACAATGCAATTTTTTGAAGGAAGCATTTGAAGAGGAATATCTTTTGATGAAAATTATAGCCATCGTAGGTACTGCTGGCGCTTGTTACTGAAATAGTAACAAACAATATATTATCCATTCAATATATCATTAAGCATTTGTCATCATTCATATCATTAATCATTTATGTAAAGTAACTTGGTTTCTAAAAGGAATCTAGCGTATTTAATTAATACTTTAATTGTAGTCGACAAATGGGCTTATTGGAACACAAACATGGTGCACTTTATGACAGTGTTCTCACGTGCCCGTTTCTTAAAATATAAATCATTAAAACCAAATGTATGGTGTATTTAAGGTTTAAACAAAATGACAAAAAAATATAAAAGAAAATTATATCGGGTTTCCATTTATGAAGAATATGTCTGCTGCAATTGAAGCAGTGTTGGAGTGAAAGTTATCAATTAGAGATGCTGCAGCAACTTACAACTTAAAAAATAACAGTACAAAACAGATAACGCAAAATACTTAGAGATACTTTGAGAAATTGGAACAGACCAAAGATGAGACAGGGGAAGAAATAAATGAGGCAACTCACATAAACAAAAATAATGAAAAATATAAGTTTCATTGGCAAATCAATCAAAATACACTACACAGTAAGTTTTCACAGCTGAACATGAAAAGCTGCTCGATGAATATTTTCTTCAGTCATCAAAAATGAACTATGAATTAACAAAGTTAACAACAATTGGCTTATGAATGAAAAAGAAAACGATGTAAGAGAAAGGTATGAAAAACAAAAAGAGGCTCTGAGAAAAAGAGTTCATCATCATCATCATCATTATCATCATCACTCCTCAGGGTTTAGGAGAGACTCCTGTTCCGTCTTCAGCATGCAATCTCAATCTTGGACGGCCGACATCCCTTTTACCATGAGGTCTGTAGTGATATATTTGTTTTGGGATGCGGTCACTATTCATTCTGTGTAGGTGTTGGGACCATCGGGTTCTATAAGCTTGTACTTTATTTATTAATGGGAGTACTTCTAATTTTTCTCTGATTACCTCACTCTTTATTTTGTCTAATAAAGTGCAGCCTTTTATTTATCTCAAGAACCTCATCTCAGATGTCTGAATTCTAGTAAAATCTTTCGTTTTCATGGTCCATGTCTCTCATCCATCAAGAAGTATGGGAATAGCCATTGTTTTATAAAATTTAAGATGTTTCCTTTCTTGTTTTCTTTCTCAGGTATTTTATTATTGTATCACAGATGATTTGAAATTTTTGGGTTTTTATCGAAATATCTTTATTGAATGATAGTAATATCACATCCTAAATATCTAAAATGGCTAACTTGTTCTATAATTTTATTATTTATTATTATTTTACTTCGTATAGGATGTTTGCCTCTTAAACGCCATTACTTTGGTTTTCTTAGTGGTGATTTTCAAGTTATATCTTTCAATATTATTCATATTCACACTTCAATATTATTCAATTTATAGAGAGCCCTCTGTAACTGATCGTCAGTTTCTTGGATAAATATCTGATCGTCTGCAAATAAAAGTGTATATAGAGTGGTTTCGGAGTTTATTTCGATGCCATCAGTAATACACTGTTTCCATTCTCTCAGAACGTCGACTATATAAATATTAAATAAACTTGTTAATAGGCCACAATCTTGTCTAACACCTCGATTAATTTTAAATTCCTCGGATAATTTTCCATTCAAATCCAACACATTTATAGTTCTGTGGTATAGGGATTTGATTACTTCAATTAAATGGAGTAGAATGTCTCATTTCATTCATTATCTTCCATATCGTGTATCGATGCTCCATGCCAAATGCTTTCTCATAATCTATGAAAGTGGTATGCGTTTCCTGATTAAATTCTACCCTCTTCTGTATAAGAGAGTTAATGGAGAATACATCATCTATACATGATCTTCCTTGTCTAAATCCACTTTATTCTTCTAACAATATATTGTCTAGAGTTGTAAATCTGCTGTTAATAATTTTAGTATATATCTTGTATGCCGAATTTAGCAAGATAATTCCTCTATAGTTCTCTGGTTTACTTCTATTTCCTTTTTGGAATAGTGATATTACCTTTGCTTTTGTCCATTCTTCTGGAATAGTACAAGTTTCCCAAGAGGTATTCAGTAAATTGAGAAATCTACTTTTTAATGACGTATCGGCATATTTAAATAACTCCAAATTAATCCCATCAAGACGTGATGCTTTTCGACTTTTTAGCTTCTTTACCGAGTCAACTAATTCATTCAATCTCAATGGATCTACGTTATAGATTTCGTAGTCACTTCTTTCTGCCTCTTCCACATTCAAGTCGTACCATAAACTTTTATAGTGATCAAGCCACTCTTTCTCTTTGATTATGTTTAGCTCTACAGTATCCTTTGTGTCGCTATTTAGATGCCTCATTTCTTTGTAAGCTAAAGTTTGTTGTCCGTGCACATCGTTATCAATATTACTAACAAATCGTTCCCACGATTCTTGATGAGCTTTTCTTATAAGCACCTTAGCGTAGTTGCTTATTTGTTAATATGCTTTGGTTATATCCTTATTCCTTATTATATTTATATAAGTTTATATAAGTGTTAATGAATTAATTTTTCCTCCAGTTGTTGAAAAAGACAAGGTTAAGTGAGATCAAATTGAGCTTAAATTGTCAAAAAGAAAAAAAATCAACACAACAGCACGTGCAAACTCCATAAAAATGTTCGAATTAATCTACAGGTGTACAATATTTTGTAACAAGCAAAATTATTTACAAAATTTCATATTCCTTTTTAATGAATTAAAGTCTTTAATGATGTAGAAGATGATGAATGATGTAAAAGAAGAATCAATGGTTTTACAGAGCTGCGAAAAAAATAATTCTCGGCGCGTTTGGTTCTGATGGTGGTTTGAATTTATTTAAGCCAATAATTAAAAAATCTGAAATCCATTTTTCTCTAAGATATTTAAAAAAGAAAAATACTAATAAACAAAAACTCTTCATTTATGAAAGTTTCAAGAAACACTGGGTGAAAAAACGATTTAAAACTAGATATACGCAATACTACTGAAGGAAAAATACGTATAAATATGAATATAAGCCGTACACACCTTATGCTTATTGACAACAAACTTACAATAACAATAATGTTATATTTATACTAACAATATCTTAGATTCTGCCCCTTCCCCATTCGTTTTGCTGAAAGTTTGCCTCATCGGTAGTCTTTTGTACAATACACTTTCTTTCTTTAAGGAAAACTTCAAAATATCACTTCAAAATATCCGCTCTGATAACGTTTTCCCATCTCTTTCAGATCTCGATAAAACTTCATGTTCATAACCGAAATCTCGCAGATTATATGGGAAGAAATGAAGGTGGTTTTGGAGAGAATAAATATCCTCATATTACATCCTAAATTAGTTATGGAAGTTAGCATTTCATTCACCGTAGGTTTAAAATCTGGATGTTTTTTATTTCTTTAAAAATTGACGAAGATAGTTTTGAAACCTCAATAGGCCAGTCTTTCTTTATCACTCTTTAAAATTTCAGTGTTCATCTTTCATCAAATTTCTAATTTAAGGTGAATGTGAGGTGAATCTCCATTCTTACTCAGAGTATTGACAAACTTTAATTATACCTCGCTTGATGTGGAGTGGTGGCAAAACAGCATTTTCACGATTAACTAAACTTCTAATTTAATTTATATCTCCGGGATTCTAAATTTTTCTAAATTACCAATCCCTTTTGACCCAGTGCAATTTACGAACCCATTCACATAGAAAGCAGAGGAACTTAGTAAATCCTAGGTGAAGTCCCAACAATATTTCAGTAACTTTCAAGTCTCCGCCAGACAACTCATTGGTGTTTTCATAATTATTTTTTAAGTTCTTCCATGATTTCGTACGTTTCCTTTAAATGAACAGAATGAACTTCTGGCACTGAGGCATATTGATTTCCGTTATGAATCAGAATAACATTGAGGCTGCGTTTCGAAGAATCTATAAACAACCTCCATTGATCACTGACTTATATCAAATTTTGAAAGTACATCAAGAATGTTGTTGCAGTATACAAACTGACCCTTTTTTGTGAAATAATCAAGAAACTCTTCTCCTTTTTTCGACACCAATAAAACGTTGTGCCTAGAACGGGCTTATTTTTTTCTTTAAACCGTGAACCTAAAACCTGTGCTGATTCCTTTGAGAGACCAATATTTCGCATCAAATCGTTACGTTCTTCTTGATGAAACATTTGGGGTCCTCTCCCTTATTTGGGGAAATCAGTAACGTCCATTTCACTATCACAGCAGTCTCAATAATCTGAAGATGTAGATGGTAGGCCATGTATTGGGTTTGGTATATGAATGTCAGGACAATGTGGTATGGGTCTCATGGCTGACCTAAATTATTGTAGAAATACATTGCCAACGTTCTTATAACATTTAATCAATCGTAAATTTTGCAGAAAATGGGGTCGATGTGAAGAAACCAAATCCACATATTAATCAGGTTGCAACACCGACTCGTCTCCGTCCTTTAATCAAAATCAGCGAATTGTCGCAGCCCTGGATTTACGTATGACAGAGCGCATACTAATTTGAAATACGAAAAATATAAAATTTTGCAAAAACTGTACGTGATAGAACAAAATTAAAATTATATATGTAATCAAGATGAAAAACTGATTCTTAATAATCAATTTTCAACAAAAACGGCAAATCGTCGCAGCCCTGTGTTATTAACTATGTTTACTTAATTATTTATAAAAATAAAACTTGTCCATGTGGTGCCTATAGTGAGTTCAAATGTACCCCTCTGATCGGGAACATTGGGACACATGCTACATATTTGAAAAATAATAAATTACTTTACAATTTAACAACAATTATTACTTTTAGTTTGAATGTTCATAATATCTTAAAGACAATGTTTAATAATGTTTCAGCAATTTTCAAAATGTGTTTTTTTCAAAATTTTCCGTTTTCAAAAAAAATGCAATTATTGATAAACGAATGTTATTTATTTTTTTCGTTTAGTTAGCTAAATATGTTCATTAATTCCATGAAAAACCATTGATTATTTCTTCGTTAATAGCACGCGTGCAATTAAAACTCCACCGTGAAATTAAAAATGCACACCTTCCAAACCGAATTTAGAAAAGAAGCCAAATCGTTTAATTAAGAAACTATAAAAGAGACGTAGCCAAAATATTTGCAGTCGACCATGAAACATGAACAAAAATGTACACCACATATTACGTACCTCAACAACGAATGAATAAAACTAAATTGGGGTAGTAAACGTTAATCTAGCTGACTTGTGGAACAATATAAAGTATTTATAGTGAATAAATTAAGGATTTTACGTGTAAAACATTTGGTCTTACGATTACGAATGTAAATAATGCAAACGTCCGTTGTGTTTGCCAGTTTTAAAAAGTAAGCTAGAGCAAAACTGTGTCAGAATGACTAGTTTTTTTCCGGTATTTATACATGTTGAATTCTGTATCATACCTGCCTTTACGTTTCGTGAGAAGTAATTTTTTCACAACTTTGTCAGTTTCTTCTAATATTTTATCCGCACTATCTTCAGTACCTTCCATAAGCAAATATTTCTTGGAAACAAAAAACAATGCAATGCCCACTAAAATAGATCTTTTTCAGAAGCAATATGACGTCATCTAACACAGGCCTCGAATTGTAAAGATGTGTTTGAAGTTCTCAAAAATTAAAATGCATTTAAATTATTATTAAATGTAAACGAAAAAATATTGAACGTAACAAGTGTATAAAGCGATATAATTGCACTACACTATAAATTAACTCCTTGATTGAATACGCTGTTTTGCAGACAAAAAACCCATTAAAATAAAATATAAAAAATATCAAATGAGATTAAATTAAAATATAGGCGTATATATTTATTTGTCAATGTACGTTATACTAACTGCCAAACGAACAAACTTATTACAATTTCAAACCAAAACTGTGAGCTTCTATATATATTAAAGGCATAAAAATTGCTGTAATACGCTCATATAATGGGATTCGGAAATCTAAATCCAAACTTATAACAGCACAGAATTTGCATGATAATGCAAAAGCATATAAGCCATACTTTAGGATTGGTCGGAAGCGGAACAAGCCTACTGCCACGAGCGCTTTGCGAATCTCCCTCCGGCGGGGCACTGTCCTCGCGCTGGCCAAGGCGAGATTTAAGAGGAAAGAATTAGCGCAGACTAAGCCCAACCCCATTTGGAATGCAAATGCATGCAAAATCGATTAAGCGAAATGCGATTATCAAAACAAGATGGTTTTTATTAAAAGAGTGATAGTCTTCCAGCTCGAGAAGCTACATTTTACGGAGATAACACAGTACAAACAAGCTGAGAATGGAGTGTTTAGCTTAAAGACCGGCGGAGGAGAACCGGAGGAGAAAATTAAAATTTGGCGGAAGGAGAGGATTTATTCCCGTTCTTCCGGACCCCGCGTTAAAAGAGCGGCTCATACTCGGAAAGAGACGACGAAACGGCGAGACGACAATCCGCCGTTAAGTAGAGGGCCTAACTCTTCAAAGCGTCTCTTCGAAATGCGTCAGCTCATTTCCTGGAAAGTTTTCTGGCAAACATACTTTTCTCTTTAATTTTCACGGCGTGGGCCCACCAAAAGTACATACGGACTGCTACGGGAATACTGGTGGATTTGTGCAGTGGTGGACAGTTTACAAGAGTGAGTAATACCGGATCGTGGAATGCTACGTTCCAAATTCGATGGGTATGTTGTAGTCACGAAAGAATTTATCAATTTTAATTAACGATTGTTATGATTTTTTTCTAGTTCCTGTAAAAAAAACTGCACTCTCGTTCAAATAACACACATTCCATACATTCTTGAAGTTGGTGATGGTATTATATTCAAAGAGTGGGAGAAAGCTTTTTAGAAGTTAAGAATTCAATGATTATGTAAATTTGCTTTTTTTCAGAACTGCATATCATTTATTTCAGTTATTGCTGATTAAATACACAAGATAGTTAACAAGTGTCACATTGAAGGTCATCACGTGCGCATATTCGACAACTAAAGTAACTAAAACGTTTACTCTCGAACATTTTATGTTAATCGTAGGGTATCTTCTTTTTAGAACTACCATAAAAACATCATTTCTCTTCGTTCTTCAGAAAAAATACCACCCAAAAGTATGAAAGTACTGCCTTACTAAATACTCCTCAAGGATTCTCAATGTGGTCGATCAGTCAGTCAACTGCCATTTGGAGCAAAGCTTATCCCCACGCATCGTCTGGTAATCCATTGGCACACAGATACTTGAGGCTTCCCTCGAAATGTCAGTTGGTGGAGTTGGCGGTGCTCGGGGATGTGCGACGCGGCGGTGGCGGCGGCGGCTTCTGGAACCGCGAGAGAGTGGGGAAGGGGTAAATAACTTTCTTCAGTCACCGGGGAACGCAAATTCAATCGCGCGGGGTGCGCGACTCCGAAAATAGAGGCGGCCGCGGTGAGGGCGGTAATTTCATTGACGCGCGAAAAGGCGCGGCAGCTGCGTCGTTTGCCGCTGGCGCCACCAGGCGGCGCGCCGCGCGCGCGATTATCCAATGAGCGAATAAACACACCAACGTGAGGAGGCGCATTGGTGGGACGAAAATCTGTAGCGGACTGTTGTAAGGTCACGAACCGCTGATTTATCGTGTGCTTACTCGGGTCAGTCGTTACATCGTGAAATAAAGTAAGTCACGTTATTGTGGAAATGAAGGAATCCGGATACCTAACCACAGAAAGAAGTGTTTTATAAAATTTTGAATGATCCGAAACAATTTTCAACGCAGTATCACACACAAAAATATATTTCGGAAAGTATTTTCTCCATTTTCATTCAAAATTTCTTTGGTAAAATCGTCAACACATATACAAGTGAATATCAAAGAAACAATTTCCATGATGTAATTTCACTTTCACGGAAACACTGTTTGATTTGCCACTGACTTTAATTTAATATTGTTGCTAGGTGTTTCAATGTACTCGTTTGCAGCTATTAGCGTTCATACACTGGAGCACATTGTGAGAACTTTCCCGAACCAGTCGTCATATTTTTTTCCTTCCAATATATATTTCATTTGATTCTGCGCCACAGGGTGAAATATATCCTGCTGAATTCCGCAATGCCCCACAATTATCGATTTATTCCTAATATTTTGAACAAAATGTCAAGGGAGAAGGGAATAAGAAAGAACATAACTCAAAATCATTCTCTGTAATGCAAATATTATATATACTAGCTGGAGTACCCGGCGTCGCTCGGGCATTTATTACAGTAAATTATTATACAGGAAGAAGAATTCAATCTTTTCATGCCCTGCGGCGGGATCTATCTCTATATCTTCCATTGTATCCCTTCTCCGCCCTACTCCCTGCCATGCTCTGCCCGGCCACGCCATGCTAGCTGTATTCTCTTGACCCCCATTTGGAAATTTCCGGATTACCTCGCTCACTTTTCCACAAATAATTACATTTTTCTTATTTGAAGTTCCAGCCTCTAAACATTCACTTTATAACTAAAAGCAATAAACAAATCTAAACTACAAAATCAAATACTTGTACTCATATATAAAATGTTTGTGGAGTTTTATATAATATTCCAACACTATCAAAATTGTCACGTTGTAAAACTTATCCTATTTTTATATTTTGTCTTCTACTGTATTCATAAAAAAAGTTTTGAAATTGATCTGCCAACTCGTGACCTTGAAGGCACTTACTGTTTTAAGCTGAGTATAACATGCGGAAGTTCATGCACGGGTACGGTAGTAGGTAGATCCGGAGTAATAGTTATAGATGTCATAACGTAATTGATGATTCATAATCATAAAATTAATGAAAATACTTGTATCTATTCTGAAATATAATTACCAGTTTTTATAATTCTGAAACTGACAAAAATATATGTTTTATGTCCTGTGTGCTAGTAACACGTTGTATAAAACTTATTTGTTCAGGTAAATCAATTCATAATACGACTGATACAATAGAAAACTAATGATCCACCAACATACATTATGTGTAAATAATAAATTGACAATGCACGAGCCACATAACAAAACAATATTAGCATCATTATTTTATCTCAAGTGATAGAGATTATGGATCCTGAAATATGAATAATAGAAACCAAAGACTCCCAGATATTATTTGCTGAGACAAAAATATTTTAGACCAATTAATTTTTGCTTATTTTTTTAGAAATATATGAATGAACTCTTTCATTGGGAGCAATTGATATGCAAAACAACTTTACAGATTAGTCTTAATATGTAAATGATCATTCCTAAATTACATACCACTGCACAGAAATTCATCCCATATTGAAAAAAAATTACTGGGTTTACAAAATCATAAATTACTTTCCATTTTTCCAATTTGTACAGGAGAGCTGAATAATAGAAACCAAGAACTTCCAGTTTTATTTATTTGCTCAGACAAACTTTTTGTTAGATAAATTAATTTCTGCCTATTTTTTTATAGAAAAGTATGGATGAATTCAATTATTATTGGGAGTAATTGATATGCACATACTAGTCTTAATAAATAAATGATCATTCTATAATTATCATCCACTGCACCAAACTTCTTCACATATAGAAGGAAAAAGTACAACAGCAATTGATTTGCAAACAACTTTACAGATTAGTTTTAATATGTAAACGGTCCTAAAATACATACCACTGCACAAAACTCCTTCAAATATTGAACAAAAACTTTTACTGTGTGGCCTGAAGACAAACATTTTCCATTGTACCAATTGTAACGTGAGAACTGAATAATAGAAACCAAGAGCTCCCATAATTATATATTTGCTCAGAAAATGTTTTTAGATAAATTAAGTTTTTCTTATATTTTATGAAAAAATATGGATGAAATAATTCATTGGCAGCCATTGATATGCAAAACATTTGCACAGTTTAGTCTTAATATGTAAATGATCATTCCTGAATTACACACCACTGTTCAAACTGCCTTCGCATATTGAAGAAAAATTTTTACTGAATGGACTGAAAACATATACACATTTTCCATTTTACCATTTTGAACCTAAGAACTGTGTAAATAGTCAAATTGAGAGTCCTAATGAACAGCTGCCCTACTACTTAGAGAATTATTCAAATTTCTCCCCTTCTTGTTTTCGTCGTCTCTGAGTAACCGATTCAAAATTTTAGTGGACTGCCTATCTCATGGCATTTGTAATCTGTTTTGACAATTGTGACACTCGTTTAGTCAAACAATTCAGTTGTCACAAATTTCTGTAAAAGAAGACGTTGTTTAGATTGTATACGATATGTGTATATTGTACATTGTACATTACTGTATATTCTGTACTGTATATTATTGTACTTTTTATTCTCTCGACCTACCTCAACTATTAAACACTTTAAAACTCACAATGATTTCTTGCCACTTAGTATATAACACGGACAAAGAGCAATGCATGAACATTGACATTATTTACCACTTCAGTTACGGCTTTCTTTTAAATGTTCACACAGGGACATTACATAACCTTATTCAAACTCTAATGAATTTCGTAATAATTATGGACATTGATGAAATCAGTAGTAGATCTCAGACGTCATCCTCAGGTGGCGCGCAGCTAAACTATTGGCATTGATGCTTGAATCTGTGATGTAAGGCTAGGCGAAAAAGGTCCAGAAAAGTAATTATTTTGAAAATATATTACTGTTTATGTTTGTAAATCATAGCTCCAGGCCTTTAAAGGATGCTAGCACAAACGTTTCATCAGCATTGGTTCAGTAGATTCGGAGATTACCGCGCTGGAAGACAACGCACTTCTATCTTTATACACATATATATATATATATATATATATATATATATATATATATATATATATGTAACTTTGCATTTACATCGAATAGTAATTTATTATTCCAGAATTTGTAATCCTCTTTTAATACTTGAAAATAACTGCTGAACTATATAAAAAATTGTTTGGGGGGTTTCATGTTCTTATAGTGCATACGATCTGTATGTAGTACTATTCTGTAATGTTTTATCTCTCTCATGTTGCGCGATGTAATCGAAACGATTCTCTACAATTCAAGTATTAAGCTTATTTATTATTTTTCTAGGATGTTTAAAAAATGACACATTAGAACTCGGTTTCTTCTTTGTTGAAGTTGAAATCCAGGTTACTCAATTGGTGAATAGATGGGTGAATGTGCGTCCTCGGCGCATTTTTTCGAGGTTCTGTTTCTCATTTTACCACCTACTGCTCCTTAATACTCATTGTCCATCACATATTGCACATCAGTGTTCAATACATAGCGGGTAGACCTGGCATACATTTGAATGAGGTAGATTTGTCTGCAAAACTCACAACTGCAACGTGACAAACTGCAACTTGACTCTTTCATAAATGAGTACCTTGATCGTAAGAGTACACTCTGTAATTGAAAATTTATTTCTTGTATAATAATGGACGGAAGAGATGTCATTATAGAGTGTTAACAAAGTTTAAAACGTCAAAATCTAATTGCAGGAAAGATTCGCGAGAACTAAGTAATATAATGGTAGCAAAGGACCAACGTTTAGATGTTAGTGTGTATAGGATAAGATGATCAACAAATTTGTAGATTCCAAAATCACAATATTGTTAACGAGATGTTGCAAGGGGCAGGTCAATAATTCTTTGCCCTATTTATCTAAATTATTTTTAAAAAAACTACTGCACCTGATCTATCCTATCACAAAGAAAATGACGCAATTCCTGATCATCAGTTTGCTTGTAAAAGACAGCAATACTCAAGAGAACAAATCCGTAGTAATCAAACAATAACTAGAAAAGAAAATGTATTGTTCCGATTTTATTTACTATAAAAGCTGGGCTTTGATAAGGATGTCACCAAGGATAACTGTACAAAATATAAAAGTTAAAATTATCAAGTGGAGGATCGACCAGCAAGTTCATGAAGTGAAGGATCGCTCAGCAAGGTGATCAAGGGGAGGAACGCTCAGCAAAGTGATCAAGTGGAGGATCGACCAGCAAGTTGAAGTGGTGGATCGATCTGCAAGTCGACCAGTGGAGGATCGCTCAGCATGACGATCAAATACAATAGTTCACAGGCAGTCAGATTGACGAACTTGAGGAACGAACGTTTTGAAATAAACCGCTTTATCGGCATTAAGGAACTACAAAAGAGAATTCTGACAACACTGCATATTGAAGAAAGTATCTTTTGGAGTTTATTTTGTATATGACCTAGAAAAAGCGTCTTTTATGGTAGCAAGGAGCAACAGAAAGAAATAAGTCGAAAAAATGGCAATTTTCACCATCTACCTTTCTGTGTACTACGTGTATTACTCCGAAATATATCCGTTGCGTGTGTATACGAGATATGGAAAACTTGCCAAGGTCTCTATGTACTTTATTCTAGTTAACGAATGTAATCTCATCGCTACGTACTACACTTGCTCTTAATTGTGTAAGAATGAACTGAAATTTTCGTTCCATTAAAGCGGGATGAACAAAGAGTAGATGATTTATAGGAGTCATGCGTTGATGAAGAAAGGATTGCAGGATAAATTAAAATGAATATACAATTACTTTCATGTTTTGTATTTATAAACTAGCATTATTTAATTGATTCTGTTTAATTTTCTTCATGTTCTCTTCTCTCCCATATTACTTTTTTCTCTCATTGTAAGAATTATTCCCTTTTATTGCATCTCTTCGTGAATTTCTGTTCGTTTGCACATTCCTTCAATACTTTTCTGAAAAAATGGACGGGTTTTCTTCTTTATGCTCCCGCGTCTGTAGTTTCTTCCGCCAATATTCATTGTTTTTATAGATTAAAGGCAATCGGCAATATCGGTAGGATGATTTTTGATAGTTGACAGCTATTTTTATACATACAAAGATAAAAGAATAGTATATAGTTATGTTTTAAAAATTCTTCACTAATAGTTACACAAATAGTATCCCTAAAAGTATCACAAATAGTACCGCTGAAAGTATTCACAAGTATTTTAGTTCTATTAACTTCTGTAATCTTCATCTATTACTTGGGCTGCCCGCTTCCAACAACCACTCCTACCTCTTCTCCCGTTTCAGCCTCGCGTCACCAGGCAACAAAGTCGCATAGATGCATAGAGACTTGCTTCATTTCTGGTAAAAATTTGGTGTAAACAAATGGACAACATTTTGGAACTGCGAATCTCATACGTTTTCCCTCAGTTTCTAAAAGCGCACTTGCAGAAACTTGGCAGCAAACACTCAAAAGTTTTAAAAGTATTGGTGAAACACACACACTTTTATATTTTATTATTAAAAAAATAGGTATTAAAAACACTGCTTTCGCACGGTTTGAAATTAACAACAGAATAAAATATTTTAATAGATAATGTAGAGGTCCGCAGTACCTTTAGTTTTAAAAACTTCCATATGCCCTTTGGATAGTAAAATGTTGAGAAGTAGCAAGTAGTCCTAGAATATTGACTTCACTTGGAGGCGGTCCCGCCCCTCAGTCTCCTGCACGAGTCGCCCCCGCCCCCGCCGCCCGCGCTGCTGTTGGTGCGGCTGCGTCTGGCGAGAGGCATCGCTGCAGTGGCAGCTTCGCTTCATCAATCTTGGCTGCGGAGGCGGCGCCCGGGAAGGCTCCAGCGCCGTCCGACGCCTCTTCTGCGCCGCAGCCCAACACAACGTGGCCCCTGCGACCGACGGCTACGCCACCCGCTTCTCCCCGGCCCCGCCCACGCGCCCGCATCTGCGCCCCTTGCCGCCTCCAACCCACCCCGGCGCTCGGCCTCGCCAACACCCTCAACTCAGCCTTCCTCCCCGCTCCACTCCCCGCATGGCACCCTTAGTCAGCCTGCTCTCGTCCACCGCTCCCCGCTAATTTCCCCCCTTTCCTCGCCCACTTCCCCGCCTCGCCCTCTTCCCCGCCTCGCCCTCGTCCACGCCTCGCCCACGTCCACGCCTCACCCTCGTCCACGCTTCGCCCTCGTCCACGCCTCGCCCTCGTCCACGCCTCGCCCTCGTCCACGCCTCGCCCTCGTCCACGCCTCGCCCTCGTCCACGCCTCGCCCTCGTCCACGCCTCGCCCTCGTCCACGCCTCGCCCTCGTCCACGTCTCGCCCTCGTCCACGCCTCGCCCTCGTCCACGCCTCGCCCTCGTTCACACGCCTCGCCCTCGTCCGCCTCGCCCTCGTCCACGCCTCGCCCTCGTCCGCCTCGCCCTCGTCCACGCCTCGCCCTCGTCCACGCCTCGCCCTCGTCCACGCCTCGCCCTCGTCCACGCCTCGCTCTCGTCCACGCCTCGCCCTCGTCCACGCCTCGCCCTCGTCCACGCCTCGCCCTCGTCCACGCCTCGCCCTCGTCCACGCCTCGCCCTCGTCCACGCCTCGCCCTCGTCCACGCCTCGCCCTCGTCCACGCCTCGCTCTCATCTCCGCCTCGCCCTCGTCCCCGCCTCGCTCTCGGCTCCGCCCTCGTCTGTACCCTTGTCTCCACCCTCACAGTTGCTTTATACATGAATTTCGCTTTCGGTGTAACTCTTTCCTCTCACGTCTTGCACTGGAGTTCTCTGTTTCTATCATCAGCTGTATTACCATTGCACTCGGTTTCATCAGAGCTGGCCTGCAGCATAACGGACGCCATCAGAAATATCCTTACATTTACCATTTATTACTGTTACAGAAATAATTGTTAACAGCATCATTTACATTGTTGTCATTGACACCGTCACAATCATATCAGACCATGTTAGTCCTCCTAACCTCCATGAACCCTGCTTCAGAACCATTGTAGCTCCTGCAATCTTGCACCTCTCGCCGTCCTAATTCCAGCGTTTCTCCTTCTTCTTAGACGCATCCCCCTCTGTCTATTGGTTGCTCCAGTTCCATTGCCACCGACCCCACCTCTCTTCCACACCAGTGTTGCCTTGAGTGGCGTCGACAAGCGAGTGGAGGCCAGAGGATGCCCCTCGGCGCAGTTCATTATACAGAGAGCCCACCGGTAACAGGCGCGCTGACAGAGCGGGGCGGGCAACGGAGATACATCGTCTTCGGCCCACGTGCTCTCCAGGTCTGGGATCATGCGGAGTTCAACCTCTTCCACAATCCTTTACAACTGATGCGGAAACGTGCTTTCTTGAAACAGGCACAACTGACATAAAAACAAGTTACGTTAGTAAATATCTCTCTAATAGATCTATAGAATAGAAAATACGCATTAATTAATAACGCTTCAGTAGACCTGTAAAATTTTCCGAATAATAAATCATAGAGAAACGAATGATCGATGATCACAAAGACCTGCGAATTAATAAGTTCAACGAAGAATACTGCAGTAATTAACAATTAAATGTAGATACCTGTCACAACCTTATCCGACACTAATCCTGATAACTAATAGAATAGCCGACTTAGGGCCGGTTTCACCAATGCTTGTTAACACGCTAACTAGACGTTAGAAGATTTTAACGATCCGTTTGAGAAAAAAAGTGTTTCACCAAACTTTAACTCTTGTTAACTTTCCGTTAAAGTTAACGCGCAATCTCAGCTCCGTTAGCAACAGTTAACGCTTGGTTGAGCTGATTACAACTCAGCGTGGTTCAGTTTAGTTCGTGCACACAGCAGAGAAAAATGAAGAAAGCTCTGCAATTATATGGACGATATTTTAGAAAGTCTGGAAATGTCTATGCGTCCGCGTGTATTCAGGGCAAGAAGAAATTATTTTTATGAATACGACGATGGGGACTTTTCAGCCAGATTCAGGTGCACCAAACAATCGACGCTAGAAAATCTGGAATTGATTGAGCAAGATCTGGAGTTTACATCAAACAGGTCAGAAAATATTACATGTAATAAATAGTTACATACCATTTATCACAATCAAACCATATAAGTAACAGTTTTTCATGCACATTGAAAACTATCTCGTTATATAACCTTCATGAATGCAAATTAGGTTATGAGTGGTTTCGTTCATTACGTACATTATACATGAAATTATGTCACTATTCATTGTTATCAGAAGATAGGCTAGTTTTCTTCAAACAGTCATTCCAAAAATTTTGGAAACAAAATCATAAAGTTCAAAGTATGATAAGAATTAATTACATAATATTATTTTAATTAAGTTAATTATTTATTAAAAAATAAGAACTCATTATTAGAAATTTGTTTCAATTTATATTCATTTCCAGGAACGAGTCAATCGCACCAAATAACCAGTTACTTATGACTCTACGTTATTATGCAACTGGCAGCTACCAGCAGGTTATGGGTGACTATATTGGGGTCAGCAAATCTACGGCTAACCGTATTGTCCATAGAGTTAGCTGCACTTTGGCTAGACTGTTGTTTTATTTTCTGCAAGCTGAGTAAACATACTCACCACAGTTTCCAGTTCATAGCTTTCTAAAAACAAATACACCCATTAAAGTTAACTGGCAATTAGCTAACTGAAGCCGCGGGAGCGTTGGTGAAACGAAACAAATCTTAACGGGGATGTTAATTTTAAAGATTCGTTTACTAACGTCACGTTAGGTGTATGTTGGTGAAACCGGACCTTAGGGTCTCAATTGATATCACTGCAGTATCTCTGATCGGAAGGTCCTTGGTTTCTAGTAACGATGGTGGCATGATATTTGACTCTAGCTAGATATCTGTGTCGAATTCAACCCCTCATAGTATGTAATTTTGGCCATGTAGGTGGAAAAAGTCCATTTTCCAATATACTCGGAAGGGTTATCAGAGGTATTTGTTTGATTTTATAAGGTCCATTGTGCTTAAAATGAGTATTGCTTTTCTTCTGAATCGCCAGAGGTGGCAACAGAAAAACTTCACACTTGAACGATCTTTCGTTGTTAATGGACAGCTCTGTGAGTACATTTTGTGTTGGCGACCAATGTGCATCAACTGACACTTATATCAAGGTAATTCAATTCATATATATTAAAGTCATTCATGAATTGCGTTTTCGATTTTTTTTCTTTTTAGTAGCGTCTCAAGAAAAAACAAAAGCTGCATTTGATTAATCGTGGGGTGTTTTGAAAAAAATTCGTTAATTTTATTTTTACGCGTTTTCACAAATATCTTTTAAAATGAATTTACTGTGATTGACATTTATGACTACATAGATATTAAATATTAGTGTCTTGTCTATCAAAATTATGAAGATTAGCTGCGCACACCAGCGCACCCAAGAGTTTTTCCTTTTTTTCTATTTTGCAGTGGAGCGCTCAATTTCTCGGAGGACATTTTTTGATGTTTTGTGCGAAAGCTCCATGGAGACTAGGTACAACACCTTACTTTCGAAGTTTTTGCACGAATTAGGTGACGAAACATTACTGGTAGCAATTTTTATCAGTTATTTATCAAAAGTCGGAAAAAATGCGCGAGGCATAAACAGCACATTATAGAGAAGTATTCATCGTGGCTTCATGTAGACAAACTTTATGCAAGTTCATTGAAAATTTATCCAAGCACTTCAAAAAATCAGATGATATTAGTAAAGAATTTGGCCGTCCAAAATGGCCGTTTGAAATGAAAAACCAATAAGTAAAACCGTTCTCACTGAAAATCTGAAAACTACTGAAATAAAATTAAAATATGGTAAAAGATGTTCTACTAATATACAATAAAAGAAATTCCAATTGCTTCTTTCAACAGACACAACAATTATGAAAGTGTGCAGATTGTTGAATCAAGAACCATCGTTTCTTTCTCCAGAACAAGCCCTCCCGTTTATGGTGGGTACGTATTTGTCTACATGGCAATATTTACGAATACGAAAATATGATGTCCCTATTTGACAGTTTTCAGAAAAAGCCCAGAAGGAAGATATATACAGACCACAGAATGTTCAGGGAGAGCTATTTACATGAAAAAGTCTTGGGAGGGGGTGAGATCCACACTGGCCTGGAGAGAAAGAAGACATGTGTTGATTATGTCGCAATCCAAAAACTATATCTAACACAAGGGACACTCTTCATCTCGAATGCTCAGAAACCAAAAGAAAAGTGCTCATAATGTGATTACTTCATCTCAATAACATTTATATGAGATCCTTCCATTCAAATTGAATGTTGTCTGCTCGCCATTAGACGGTCGTGCCGGCACTGACGAATAACTTCTTTTCGCGAATGAATAGCAAAGTGCATCTCTTAAGTTTCGAATTGCTGTCTCTGTGTAAGTTATGTGTTAATTGGCTTCGTGAAGAGAACTGAATATCCACATTGAAAATATTTCGACCACATGCACTCCAAACAACGTCTGGCGAGACTCCGCCTCTGCTATGAGCAATGTGTATTCTGGTCGGTTCCTGGAGTTCAAGAGCATCCCTTTTAAGGGAAATACAAAAGTTATAAAGTGGCTCTAGAACTTGCAGGATATGTGTAAATTCATTTGGGGTTCTAAGAATGACGATATCATATTACACCACCAATAACTCAATATATACAAAAACAAACATAAAACAAATTATAACTGTTGCATTTAGAAGTGTATGTATAAGACAGTTTAGGGTCGGATTAATTTGACTTTTGCCTAGTTAGCGGTGTTTCCGGGATTAGGTCTGGAGAGAAGGAACACGTGTGCTGATCAAGTCGCAATCCAATCACCATATCTAGCTTTTTTAGCCTGTCTGCGCTTTCTTTCGCAGCTTTCAGCAATAAACTGAAACGTTTTGTATTAGAAAGTTACAGCTTTATATTTGCCCCGACCAGCAACCAAACTCAGGGTACCTTACAGAAAACTGACACGCAGTTCATGAACCATCTAAGGAGCTTCATTTAAAAAATATGATATTG
Source organism: Teleogryllus occipitalis (assembly GCA_011170035.1). Taxonomy (NCBI): domain Eukaryota; kingdom Metazoa; phylum Arthropoda; class Insecta; order Orthoptera; family Gryllidae; genus Teleogryllus; species Teleogryllus occipitalis. The sequence goes on from BLKR01000012.1 coordinate 1,418,695, forward strand.
AAATATGTTACAATTTTATAGCTGATAAATATGTTTAAAAAACTGGGGCGCCTATCTATCGGGAGCCGGAGGTTCGTGCTTATTTTGCTAATGTATTAATCCACCTTGAGAACTATCTACAGCAATGAAGGAAGTCCCTTGCAAGAAACGTTGAAACGTTCGCAATGGCAACCCGACGCGTGAACGCTCATCAAAGTCGGCGTTGAGCTCGCGCGTGTTTTTGTGGGACAAACGAGGCGCCGCGCCAGATCAAAGGAAACGGCGCTCGTCAAGGCATAATGACAAATTCCCCTTTCGCCGAACATCTGCGCGACGCACCTCACAGACCTTGCATTCGACGCCCAGATGTTGCCTTAAGTTTCTCTGTTGTCACCGGCTCTGCGTTGCCAATTCTCGCCGTTGAATGGTCTCTTGGGCAATATTATTCTAAATAAATGTAATAATTACCTTTGAGAGAAAAAATAATAAAACTAATAAAAATTATTGCTGTTTTTAGTATTTAAAAACCTCAAAATTCTCGTAGTTTTGCTTGTCATAAAAGTATTCAACAAAATTATTAAGAAGGGTTTCTTTTTCTGAATCATTTTATTTCCGCTGTAAGGTGAAGATTCGGTCTGAACTGACATGGAGCTTTGTCCATGTCAGTTCAGTCCGAATCTTACAGTCCTTTATATTCTTGCTCTCTAATAAACTGCTCTTTCGTATTTTGAGGAGACAAAGAAAGAAAAGCCTAAAACGGCGTACTAAAAAGTAGCAACCAAATATATTAGTGTTTCAATGTAACAGTAAAAATAGTTCAAAATACCACCTTGTTTTGTAATATTAATTAAATACGCATTTTAAAAACGAAAATATATTTACATATATACCAACTAAGAATATAGGAACACTAACAAAATATCAAGGTATCGAATTTGGAAAAATAAAATATAAAAATTATAGTGTGTTTTGTCATTTTTTGTTTCTTAGTCAAAAACAGAATAAATAGTTTAAGAAAATATGGACGGATCACACAAGTCTCTTCCTTAAATCTCAGCATCCACTTTCATTTGTAGAAATCCACAGATCGTGTGACGCCTTTACGTAGAACCTCCGTGGAGCCAAAGGGAGAGGAAAAATAGAAAGAGGGGAAGGGACGCTGCGGGGAAACTCCAGAGGCGAAGAGGACGAAGTTTCGCCAACTGTCGGCGCGAATAAAGTGGTCTTGTCACCACTGAGACGGCCGGCCGCGTCCCCCAATCCGCCCGCACGCCACCTCCGGACCCGCCCGCCTGCCCACCCCCACAGCCTTCCAGCCTCCGCATTTCAGCCCCCGCCTTCCATCCTACGTCTTTCAGCCTCTGCCTTACATCCTATGTCTTTCAGCCACTGCCTTTCTGCCTCCGCCTTCCAGTCCCTACCATCCCTCCTCCGCCTTCCAGCCCCTGCCTTCCAGCCTCCGCCTTCCAGCTCCTGCCTTCCAGCCCCTGTCTTCCAGCCCCTGCCATCCAGCCCCTGCCTTCCAGCCTCCGCCTTACAGCCTCCGCCTTACAGCCTCCGCCTTACAGCCTCCGCCTTACAGCCTCCGCCTTACAGCCTCCGCCTTCCAGCCTCCGCCTTCCAGCCCCTGCCTTCCAGCCCCTGCCTTCCAGCCCCTGCCTTCCAGCCCCTGCCTTCCAGCCCCTGCCTTCCAGCCTCCGACTGGGACTATAGTCCTTAGCTCCACCCGCTCGTCTGCTGTGTCGCCTCTCCGTCCCATGTCACCTTGTCCACCCACCACCAATTTCTGCTTCTCCTCTCCCCGCCATTTCCACGGCCTCCTGGCGACATCGTGCCGGCCGGCGCCTTCGCATTTCCCCAGGGCATATATTCGCATGAAAGGAGAGACCTGTTGCCGTTAAACAAACCCCCGGGATGGGAATAAAAGACGCCCCGAGGATGCACGGCTTTACGACGCTATTTGTCAACTTTTGGGATGTTGACAAATGACGAAGGTTGTCAAAGATGAAATTTCAGACGCCGCTATTGATTTAGTCGCTCAGTCCCAACGGCCTTACGTCGTTGCGTTTGAGGATTCTCAAACGAGATTCGTTTGTAGCTTTTGAACCGGTTCCATTGTTTCAACGTTCGATTGCCAACAACAATCTTGTAAATTTGAGTTTTTTCTACCAAGAATCCTAGAGACCTCGACTTCATAGTTATAATAACAATGAACGTTACTTTTTTACACTTCCTCGCTCTGGAATACTACTGATTTATTCGTTTTGTAAGGGAAAGGAATAAAGCAAGTTATTTTTTCGTATAAAGAAAGTTGATTGTAGCATTCGTCACTTGTTTGTTACCTTCACAATACACTCACCTTCTAGACGTGTATGCCTTCGAGATAAATCCAAGAATTAAATAGATTCTTAAAATTTGTAGGAACAACGCTAATGAAGATTCGCCAAAATACTATAAAGAAAAAAGATTATATATATATAATTATAAGCAAATACAGGATGAACATAACGCTTCACATATATTTTCGGAATTTTATTATTTATATTTAAAGTGAATCACGCGCTATAATGATAAAAATGTTAATATTAAAAACTGCCAAACATGTAAAATAGTTACGCAAATATATTTATTACAAATGCGCCGGTTCAGTTTACGGATGTTTTCACAATTTAAACAGATTTAAAACAGCTTTAAACTGATTTTAAATTATTTGCATATCTATTAATTTGAGTCTTTTTAAATAATATTAGAGGAAAACGTATACAATGTCTATTTCTCCACCTGAAGAATGAAAGACCGAAATGCGTCTAACCCTGACAGACGAACAAACACACAGTTAATCCGATTATTTTTGTAGAATGCAAACAATATCCCTTCCCATTCCATATGTCTATGTCGTTTCTACTTGCTGTCCTCACCTCACAGTCCCTAGAGCCGGCCACCCCCGCTTGTAATATCGTCTTGCAGCTTACGTCGCCTTTGCAGACCGCGTTGGATACTCATCGCAAAAGCCATCACGCTCACCCTTCTCCTCGTCGACTCCTGTTTCCGTCTCGCCACCCACGCCGGTCTCAGCGCCCGCGCAGTCCTTAGCGCCCTCGCCGCCTACATCAGTCACACCGCCCACTCTGCTCACGCCCACACTGACCTCGCCACACGCAATAACGTTGACGACCCCACTAACGTCGCCGACCACCTCGCTGTCCTCCCCCTCACATCATCCTTCGCACCTAAGGTATCAATTCCATTTATACCTCGTCACCACCATGCCAACCTCACCGCACACGCCACTTTCACTGTCCGCTCTATCCTCGCATCATCGTTGATGCACACGCTATCCTTATCGCCCACGTGATCCTTGCCGCCCACGCCATTCTCGGCAAACCAAACCATTCTCGCCAACCAAACCATTTTCGCCATTCAAGCCCATTTGCTACCCCCGCCATTATACCTTGCAATCCAAGCTATTCTTGCCGCCTACTCCATGCTTGTGGTCTACGCCATGCTTGTGGTCTACGCCATGCTTGTGGCCTACGCCATGCTTATGGCAGGTCGTTCTTGTGGCCCACTACGTTCTCGTCGCCCACGCCATTCTCGTCGCCCACGTCATTCTCGTCGCCCACGCCATTCTCGTCGCCCACGCCATTCTCGTCACCCACGCCATTCTCGTCGCCCACGCCATTCTCGTCACCCATGCCATTCTCGTCGACCACGCCATTCTTGTCGCCCAAAATCCTTGCACAGGAATGTCCCCCATATGATTCTTGCCACCAAAGCCAATCTTTCCACTCACGCAATCATTACTGCCCACACTAACCTTACTGGTCACGTCATTCTTGCCACCATCCCACTCCCTGTATTCTTGCAACACGCACCATCCTGGTCATTCCCACCATTCTTACCACCACATTCTTTCTGCCCACTTAATCCTCGTCCTCATGCCGCCCCCACTCCAAGTTACTCTCCCCACCCTCACCACCTTCATTTCTCGCACCGTCCTGGCCACTCGTACCATACTCACCACGTTATTATTTATCAGCGCCCTCACATTTGCCACAACATCCAACCACACCGCTCCCTTCTCCGTTTTCACCTTCCTCACCTTCAACCTCTTAAAACAATCTCCTTCCTCGCACCCCTCAGACACCGTCCCCTCCCCCGCTTTCCAGTGCCCCCCCCCCGCCCCACGCTACGCCTTCCCTGAAGGTCCCGGGTGCGCCTCGTCGCGGGGACGTGACGGATGAGTGTGTTTCTTCAGCCAACAAAACACTCGACACCGCAGAGGGAACAATGTAGGCGGAGAACAATGATGAGGAGCGACAAAGACGCAGAAGATGAAGCGATGAATATGAATAAGCAGCCTGGAGATACGCCGTCGGTGGCATCGGGATTTGCAGCAAAGGAAGCGCGCTGTAAAAAGAAGAGAGTTTGAAGATCAAAGATCGATTCCTTTTAAAAAAGAAAGGTTGCAGAACATGCGCAAACACCTCGTTGTTCTGATGTATAAAGAACCATCAGCTATAAATAACTCTTTGTTCTTAAATCCAATTTCCATCGATAATGCTAAAACAGAATTAAGCAATTAATTAATATTTTTGAAAACTCGGGTTCGTATGACAATCGTAACCAGCGTAATTTTTGTATTATTTTTCAGTACCGGAGAGGCACATTGCTACATGTGAAAAAAATACAAATGTCAAATTTTTCAGGGGCGTTCTTTCTGAAAGCCCCTTTTCAAGAGAGCGAATGTAGAAGCAACAAGTTTTCTTCCTTTCTAAAGCCGAAGAAAATAGACGAACAGATAAATGAACGATCAGAGGGTCGAACGAATGAAAAGTAGAAATCTATCTTGTGACACCCGAGTGGGCAAGCAACCGGTCAGGTAAAGTTGCATCAGTTGGGTAGAAAGACGAAAATATCGATGTATGTTTCACAACCTGGAGAACCGCTTAAGAGTGCTGAATCGTTTGAGTACCGCATAATTGCCATCGATAATCACTTAATGCAGCGGGTTCAATGCAGAAAGATTACTTACCACAGCGGGGCATCCAATACTAATTTAAAAAAACTATTAAACAAATTTAAATGTGTTGCATTTTTCAGTAAATAAATGAAACTAACCACAGGACAATAAAAAATGTTTGTGGAAACTAGCTAATGAGAAAATGCTCAAATAATTTTTATCCTTAAAGCCGACCGTAGGTAGCGAATGGATTCAGCTGATTTTAGATCAGAACCAGCTTTACCGCGAGATTTTAAGATGCGAGTCCTAACGGCGAGGTGGCTGATTTTCACTAACTGGATAGCTAGGTCGAATTCAGCCGCTGTGTGGAGGAGAATTCCGGAGGCCGGCTGCTCTGTTCGGTAGTTTTCCGTAGTTTCTCCGATCAACAAGCGAATGCCGGAGCAGTACCCTAACAAACGGACTACGGAACGCGCAAGTCTTTCCTTCATCTTCCTTGTCCTATCCTCACCCCTTACACATACACTTACACTGACATGCACTACACTACCCCACATGCCGAAAGAGCGGTCGGGAGCTTAGAGCTTGTCCCGGCTGACGCGGGTGCTCGCTGGTGGGAGATACCTGGTCGGGGAAAACCCCACTAACTGACGGTAGGTCGGCGCCGGATCTCACCATCCAGCGGATCCATCACTGCCACCTCTCGAGGAAAAAACATGATTACACTTACGGGACTAATGCCCTTATCAGTTGCTGGGAATCACTAACAACCAAATCGACTATGTTGATGTGTAAACGTGTGTGCATGAGCTGATGTATCCGGAAATGTCAATGAAGCAAACAAATAATCAATCAACCAATTGGCCAGTGGATGCGGCAAGAAGAGGCGGACGGTCGCGTGGCACAGTAAGGCAGCGCCTCGGGAGCGAGGGCGGGCGGGCGGGGGGGCGGGGTGGGGCGGAGCGGTCGTGTTAGCGCGCGATCCGCTGCCCAGCGCCTCATCCGCGGCGCGGAGGCCGATCAATAGCCCGGTGGGCATTCGGCGGCAGTGGGCGTGGCGGGGTTGTGGCGGGGCGGGGCAAAGAGCAAACGGCGCGAGGCGACGGGACGCGTCGCGCAGCTGCGCGGGACGACCGGATGAAGCGTGACCGACGGCACTTGGCCGAGCGGCAACGAGCCCGCGCCACGCCCCCGCCCCCGCCCCCGCCCATTGACCGTCGCCCATCGCCCACTTCCCGCCGTTTGGCGCCGGGCGAGGCGGGTCGGGTCGCTTTCCACGACGTGTGGAGTGATAAAGTCACTGGCGTCGCTTGAAGGGTCTTGAGTAGAGCCCATCACAATGGATGCGAAGAGCGCTTTTCCGCGGTCGGAGCTACAGGCAAGAGTAAAGACGTTTAAGACCGGAAAGAGGGGGAGGGGCAATGAAAAGGGCTGCATGCTAGACTCTCATGAACATTTTTGAGTTGACGAAGAAACGCGAAGACCTGCAATACGGTGGATCAAAGCGTAACAGTTACGAAATTCACCTCGACCTAGTGGGAATTCAGTAATGCTTCCTCGGAGAAATTTTAAGTGAAAGATGAGCAATTACCGGACAAAACATAACTGAAGCCACTTTCTCGAAAAACTTGCGAAATAAAGTACAATTATCCCGTCTATATACGCTTATTATGTGTGCTTATGCTGTATAAGGTTTATATGCTAAGGAAATAGTCGGGTTTTATTACATTTTTAGAAATCATCAAAATTAACCCGGTAAATGTACTTCTTTTAATAAGGGAATTATCTCCTAGTTCTGCGTCAATACACTGAGAGAAGTGTTATAGTACAATATACGAGTAGTACTACAAAAGTTTAGTAAGCGATCATATAATAATGACAATTATTCTTGAAGTAAGGTTTACTAAACACGATTTAGTTTCGTTTAGTAAATAAGACAATAGAAAATCGTAGTTTAATGGACAAAGATAATTGTCAGTGGTAGTATACTTGTTTCGTGGATAAAATGATAGGGTGATATCTACGTTTCATATCGTCACACACGTAAAACAAGGCTTAGTTAGCGAGCGATTTCAGCAATCGAATTGTTCCAGAGCTCTCAGCATTCGAATGGTTACAGAGCCCAAGTGAACTTTGAGAAATCAACACTGTGTATAGTATTATCCGCTATATAAATGGTAAGTTTTTTATTGATTTTAAATAATTGCATGCTGTGTTCCGTACTAATAGTAGAAATAACGTCTGTAGTCGATTGTCGTCAGCCACCGTCCGTAGCTATTCTGCGTGGTTAGAATCTCTCAGGTAACCGAGGTTAAGGAAGTACGAGCCCACGGGGCCCATTGGTTAGGTGATCGCTCATGAACTCCAGCTGCTACCTGTGTGAAGGTATACAAAGAAAATATTCCCTTTCACGTGTCTGCTTAATAAGGTTTACTCAACAGCGTTTAGTAACTTATGAAAAGTAACTATTCGTTTAGTTATTTTCACTGCAATGTGTTTAGTAAATATTACTCAATATATTAGTCAACCCAACGATTCGTTTAGTTATCTCAACCAGAAATCTTTCGTGACGGGGTACGACCTGTGTAGTGAACTTTACTCTAGGTGCATTAGAGTGTTTAACTAAACAGCGGTTCCGTGAACAAGACTAAGCACTTTGTTCTTCCAAAATATACTGTACCGTTTCGTTCAATCTACTACATGATTAATTGTATGAACTAACGCTTTCTCTTCGTGTAAGATTTAAGACGAAACTGTTGTTCACGTTGAGTAAGGTGTGAGGCAAAAACAAGGCTTGCAAGCCACCTACAGCACACGTTACGCTGTGATGCACTTTGCTATCATCCATAACTTGGATGCAATGAGTTCTAGACCCATTAAACAGCGTTTCCGTGCTCCGGTACACCAGCTATATTTCTTAACCCGTTTTCTGTAAAATGAGATTTCTTTACTTTCTCGAATACTGCTTATGCAGAATAGAGAATTGTTATGCTGCGGAAGAAACGACAATTTTTTGGAAGAAAAACTTTATTCCGGGAATTGGTAACGAAAATGTGGATAAATCTTGTTACTTTATGTAGTAAATTTCTTCCGCTAAAGAGTGTAGTCAGGATGTCAGAATTTGTTCTAAAAAATCAGTTCTTTGAAAAAAGGTCACGTCCTTTTTTTTACAGATATGAGTAATTTAACGTAATTTCGCCCGCACTGCAAGCTGCTAAAACATGAAGATCCCTGTTTTAGGGATGTGGACCTACACTGAAACCTCCAGAAGTGACTGTATAAATTGTTCGTTTTGCTTAGAGTTTGGAAGAAGAAGGTGCTCCATTTTACTCTGATTGACCTTATGACACATCAAATTCTAGTAGAATTTTTCATGATCTTTCATGTTCCTCGTTTATTGAGATCTCTTGCTAGCAATTTAGAGATGAATGCTAGAGATTAAATACTCCGAAAAAATCCCCCGAATAACGCGGGCGGAGGATCATCAGGCGTTTGACTGATGACAGCCTCGTTTTTGGTTATACCTAATCATTACTGAATCTCTCACATCAAATAGATGAAGAGAGCTATTAATGAAAGTGTGGAACGTACTGGTACTATAAAAAGTCCAATCGACATTTTAAAAATGGCATTTCTTTCCTTTTTTACTTATGATGCCAAACGTTCTCCATTATTGTTTAAGTACCTGGACAATGTGCAAATAATCAATGTATGATTAGGATTTTGTTAAAGCGAATTATAAATTAAATAAGCGGTGAGACAGAACTTTGACGAAACGGTTTATATTACTCCGTTATGAATATCGTGTATTTTTCTCGGTATGATAGAACTGAACAGGAATGTAACATTTCGTTGATTTAAGTTTTTAAACATTCACTGAACTGTAACATTGTTTTGCTAGAACCTAAATATCCTATATTATTCAATTACAAATTAAGTGAATAGTAGGGTGAAGTCCCCTGTGTGAAATACATTCCTAATGTGAGATACGGAAGTATCGAACCTGTATTGACCTGACGTCTCGAGACAATATTTGCGAATTACTTCGAAGAGGCCCCTGATTAAGTGGAGATAATGTTTTTTGAGTTGAAGCTCTTGAATGAAGTGGCGGAGCGTGTTTTCTTCAGAGCGTCAGAAATATTGGAACAGTAAACAAAAGAGTTGTTTCTACTAGTGTGCCGTAAATATTAGAATAATTATCTACGTAGTGTTAGTTGTATATTTTAAAAAATCACAGAATATAAATCACAGAATATATAAAAAATATTGATGCAGATTTTGACAGCGATACAGCTTGAAACCAATATGGCCGCTATTTTCCTAATGTGGCATTCGATCATAGTCTTATTGTAGAATATTCCGTATTGATGCTGTATGTAAAATGTACATGGTTCTTTTGCCTTGCAGGAATTCTCTGTAATATTAAACCAAATATGTACTTTTGCTTAAATAAACGTTCTTTTAGACTTAATGATTGTATTAGTTCTTTAAAAGAAAAAGCATTCACTATTCCACTTTAGGATCAGAGTACGTCTAATGTGTAGGCCTTTTTAATTAGGAAATATCGTGAATTTCTAATATATTTGGGAGTGAATAATCATAACCACACGTGTCTATAAATTACTAGTTTAAATAATTATCTGCACTAGTCTTCAAATTTGAGCTTATTTGTGAAGTTGTGGACAAAAATGTAAAAAGTATTCCACATTCGGGTACTTTATGTTCGTAATGCTGTTCAAAATGGCACGTGCTAAAGAAGAACATGACATATTAAACAAAGAAATTCGAGTCGGTAAACGTGTTTAATTTGATCCATTGTTTGGTAATGTTTTCAGCTATTCAAAGCCATTGTTGTCTCGTGTGCACAATTCCCTTTGACGTCCTTAAGTCAAGATTATCAAAAGGAATGTACTTGAATACAAATGGAATATTGCCTAAACAAACTGGCTCTGACGTGAACAGAAACAGTACGTTTTCTCACGAGAGGGAAAAGGTATAATTTATTGCTTAAAAGCACACTTCTCGAAATCATATTTCTTAGAATGCAACCGTTCTTGGCTCCGGGATGCACATTAGTGAAGGCTTCTACATTAGGCGTCAACATCAGTGAATCATTAGTAGAAGGATGCAGGAACGAGAAATGACACTCGCTTTGCTCACGCCTTTTTGTTCTCAAGTGAATGAACTACGGCAGAGTTACACACCCACCAGAGTTCGTGGAAGCTACGACAGTGGCGGGGATGAATTGCAATTACTCTTTACATGGCACCCGGACCACTTCATATCCTCCCTCATGAATGAGTAATAACTATCCTCATTTCTGCCGACTGGTCACTGGTTCGTCAGCAGCAGAGTGAAACTCGCCGCTCACATTTCGGAGTTCCAATTTCATCAGAGTAAATTTCCGGTTTTCCAAGGCCGAAAATAACAGCGACGGCAAAGAACACGAGAAGTAATCGCTCCCTGAACAGAAAACGAATGTCGCGAGCGAAGGCAAAACAGAGAGCACGAGAGCTCATCAAGGACGAAAGGCAGCTTCGCTGTAGTGCAACGAAGAGGTCCGGCAGGCAGCAAAAGTACAATCTATTAGAAAAGAGGCACAAAAACTTGGTTCGGGTCCTATGCGGGCGCTGGTCTTCCCGATCCCTCGGTCTCCACCTCCACAACTGTTCCGCCCAAATTCCCTCTACTTCAGGACTGCCCGAATTCAGCGCGCTTGAGAACTGTTGATGCGCTATTCCGGCAGAACCGAGAGGAAGCGAGGGTAGATTTTGATATTGCATACTTTCTAGATTGTGCGCACAAAGAATTTTTATTTTTATTGTTTTATTTTGTTTGCCATTTTTTAATAAAGTTAATTTTACTTTTATTATTTTTTCTTCTACAGGTTTAAAGATTCTAGAAAGAAAGTAAATGTATCAGTATGTTGTGAGGTCATTTTTTGAGTGATACAAGTATTTGGTTTGCAGCCCAGAAATAGTTCGTTGCATACATCTTGGCAGGCTTCTTACATGTTCTCAACATTTGTTTCTGATCTTTTTTATCAGGATGACAATTGTATAGGGTTCTCTGTAAATATTTCCGTTACATATTTTTTTCATTACATGCTATAAACATATCACTACGCGGAAGATCAATGTTTTCAGAAATTCTTTTTCTATATAAATCTTTTTTCATACATCAAATATAGGTTTAAACGGCAGTAAACATAAAAGGTACCATAAAAAAGTCAACATCAGTGCGTTGAGTTTTCAAGCAAGGATTTTGTGCTAAGGACATGATATTAATTTAATATTTCGGATATGAGCTGATTTATCAACTTACATTACTTAGGATTATTAAGGTCCAGTCATTTAGCATTTTGAATGAAAAGCTCTCGGCTTTCTAAACTCTTAAGAGAAGACATGCCTCTTAATCACATCAATAACCGTCAAATTTATTCTATTAATATTAATCGTATTCTACTATGTAATGCCTCGTTGTTTCCTAACCCGTGCAACACAGTGGAATGCAAAGATCTTGATAACCTCCTGCCTCGTCTTACTTGGCGTCGTTTTGCTATCCCGTCTTTCCACTCTCCTTAAGGGTTTGTTGGATTAGGTTTTTAGTAAATGCGTGAGAAACTTTCTTCAGAGTTCTTAAAACTCATTTTCAGATTTTAGAGCATTGATTATTTTGTTTCCAGACGCGGCAACTACAGTCATTAGTTCCGTAAGTGTTGTGCTCTTTATAACGCGAGCGACTGCAGTGTTCCTCCCCGCTGTAACGTGAGATCCGGCGCCGATCTACACGTCGACTTACGGGATGTTCCCTCCTGCAGGTATATTCGCTCCAACAGGGACAAGATCGAAGCCCCCGACTGGTCCCCCGCTACGTGTGGTAGTATAGAGGACGCAAGTTGAATTGTAAGTTTGTTTTTTGGTTGAGGGGACAAGAAAGAGGAAGAGAAGGTCGCGCGTGATCAGTAAATTCGAGTACTGCTCCATGATTCGCTTGATATTGATCGCAGAAACCACGTAAAATAACAATTAGAACAGCCGCCCGCTAGCATTCTCCTCCACACAGCAGTAATTCGATCATGGTAATGACGAAAATAAGCCACTGTGGGGACTCGAACCTAGAACCTTCTGATCTGAGAATCGTTGCAGGGCAACAGTTTTTGTTCTGAGCCAACTCAGCTGAGATTCAGATTTTAGAATGCGATATTTAAATTAGTAGACATTAAATTTGACCGTCAACCGTCACCGTCACCGTCACCGTCACCGTCACCGTCACCGTCACCGTCACCGTCTCCGTCACCGTCACCGTCACCGTCACCGTCACCGTCACCGTCACCGTCACCGTCACCGTCACCGTCACCGTCACCGTCACCGTCACCGTCACCGTCACTTTGCACACAGCCTTCCGTCTCGCCGAAACTCGCGGGCCTGCGTCGCCGCCACCGCCGTAGACGCCCCGTGGAAGTCCGGCCGGCGCGCATTAATCACCACGTGGCTGCAAAAAGCGCGCTCGTCCGCAGCAGCAGCACCGACGACGACCCGTCCCCTCTCCCGCCGCGCGCTCAACAAATGAGGCTGGCCACCGCCTATGATAAAACACTCCCCTGGCGAAAACGTCGGACCGTGCGGAAAAAAACGGCCACGTCCTCGTGACACCTGGTAGTCGGCGCTACCTCCGCCGACGCTATCGTTTGCAGCTATACGCCGCAGTTGCTTTTCTTTCTGAGGCGTACCTGCATTAAACTGCCCCCGCACCTGCCCACATGACGCGGAATTTGCTTCCTGTCCCCCACGCTTCCCGCCATATTCGCAGCCTCCCATCCAACTATTGTAGCCTCTCATCTGTCATTGCAGCTAGATATGACATTTCGTATTGTTTTCTTTGGCATCTGGCACTTCGCACTAGCAACTGCTAGGTACTTGCAGCTGCAGAGTTTCATCAATTAAAATATTTGCATGACAAAACACAGTCTGAAACTTCCACGGTTCTATATATCTACGTCCTTTACTGGTTAATTTTTTTTTCAACTCGTAGAATCACGCAAAGTTGAATTGTGCTGTTGCCAATTTTTTTAATTACGATAAGGGTTTTGTGCCACTCTTAATACAATTAATATCCATTAGTTACTATTTTGAGTAACCTACATCAACTTATAGTGTAGCGTCATAGGGCTGAGCTCCCTATGACTGGGGACCCGATATTGCACCAGTCCTAGTAGTAGCACAGATCTGTAAAGTAGATCGAAATAATCGAACCGTTAGTAACTTTACAATGATATGTCAGTGACGTCCTCTTGCAGGAATCTCTAAAAGAATTCTGCTCTATGATTTCCTTAGGAGAAGAAATATCGTCTTGCACCCATCAGTTTTTCCCCTTCAGCTACCATTTTTAAACATTTCAACTTGTTTAAAAATGATAAAATTATATTTTAATGTGAGTCAATACTACGACGCAGAAACTACGAGTATTTCATTTCTTCTCTTTGTTTTACCTAACGCAATAAAGGTAAGTAACAAAAAGCTAAACAAAAACCTTCAAGAGGGAGGCAACGACGGTGTAGCAAACTGAAACTTGCCTTCCTCCGTTAGGATCAGTGTTTAAATCTCGCTCAATCCATGTGCAATTTGCAGTGGAGCAACCGGATTTGCGACAGATTTTCTGAAGTGTTTTCCCGTTTTCTTTTCCTTTCCTTCCACATTTGCTCTAACATTTGTACCATATCTTCATAATCGCCTTCCCATCAAAATCACTCGCTCATTAGCAAGTATGGTACTGATATAATAAAAAATCCTTCAAGATGGAAATAAAAACGTACGAGCAAAATGAATACTCAATATCGAAGGACAATGCGATCACAATGATGTAACTCGTCCTTTAAACTTCCTACTGACCCTGCGCGGGCATAGAAGTTCCACTTATCGAGAGGTGGTATGCGTCTTCCGCGCGAGCCGTTTTCTAACGCTCCACAACGTACGATGCCTCTGAGACTAGAATTTTCTCCACGCCGGTAACTATCCCAACCGCCTTCGCCAATGCCGTCACATCATCATCTTGTATGGTGATCTTCCTATGTGATGGTGGGGGTTAGTTGGTGATGGTTAACAATTAAAAACATACTGATCTGATTTCCAAACAAGCCAGATGCCGATGTAACCATTTTCACCCGGACGTTCGGAATTCTGGTGTGATAGGGTTGTTGACAATACAAATATAAACCAAGCCAAGATTTAGGCTGGAAAGCAAAATGTGTCTCCACCTTCATTCTAATATAATATGAATACACTTCTTATCCGTACCCAACAATTCTAATTTATGTAATTGAGAATTTCCTTCTATTCCAAAGCTGAGAAAATTATTTTTAAGTAATCTTCCATGTAATTTCTACATTCTCCTCTTTTCCAGGAAGAAATACCAGTCAAGTAGAGACGTCCGAGAAAATTAATTCAGCCACTGAAATATAAACCTGACCGGAAATAATCTTCTACAATAAATTGAATCATGGTATTTTCTCCGATAACTGTTAAAGGATCTTTCACAACCCAATTAAAACTCAAAAGTTACCTAAAACATGAGCTCCCAAGACGAGAATTGTATGGCTGTGCAGAATAATGAAAAGTTTTCGCAAAATAAAACACGTTCTGTGGTATGATGACAAAACATCTTGTAACTTCATGTATTTTAAGGGCTCATATTTCACTACTTACTAAAAAGCAATAGCAGTGTAATTAATAAATACGAATTTGTTTTCAAATGTTCAGCCGGAATATAAATTTTAGAAGCGCTCAAACGGATATTTCGAATTTCAGAGGTAGATATGATTTTGCGAAGAGCAATAATGACACTGTTCAACAAAAACTGTGGGCAACATTCATTACACAGGGCAGAAATCACATCATTTGTGGGAATCCGTTAATTATTAGTCCAGCACCTCGAAACTCCGTCGTCTGTCAATTGTTTTATTAGGCAATCCGCTTGATGTGTTACACGCTTTTATCTCCCAGCAACCCCTGCAATTGTCATGACACATAAATATTACTTGGAACTCGCAAGACGATGACGAGGAGAAAAGAATGAGAGGCAGGTGATTGTCCGAGAATGAGGCATTTTTTTCTTTTCGAGAGAAGTACTTTGTTACACAAATGCATTGGAAATTATGCGTTGCACAAACATAAGGTTGTGTTGGGTAAATTATGGAAGATGAAAGCCGGTAATTTAGCGAGCGCCATGTGCCTAATTTAGGACTTATCGGGATGTTTTTCGAAATTCTCCGTTCACTGTCAATTCATACAGCTATATCCAAATCATCTGGCTAATAAGCGATTTAACTGGACTTCAGTCGTAACGGTTATAAGGTTCCCAGACGTCAAAGACCTGGTCAAATATTTTTCTCTATATTTCCAGAAGAAATTTTAATAAAATTTCTATCCGCACTTTTCTGTGACGTCTCGTTTTAATTTTAAATTTATGCGTGGAATATACTAGATTTCAAAATCTCAAAACCTCAAGTTTAAAGAAACATGAGTTGTGTAAACCGTAGTAAAATGTTTACTACGGTTTTGAGGCGAGCAGAATTAGTCTGCTCTTCTTAACAAATAAATCATCTGTCACGGCATAAATGTTCGCGATATTATCTCCCGAAAATTTTTTAAAAGTAAGCCTTAAATTTCACTGTCAAATGCTAATGAACAGAAGTTTGAAGTGGTTCAAGATGTGAAGAATATTCTTAACATACAAAAAATCATCTTATAAATGCAACGTACTTTGTTGTTTAGGGCCGTTTCTATTTCTTAAATAATTTTATCACCTGTGAATGCTACAACAGACCTTTTCATGGAAGAGAATTTTAGAATTTAAAGTGAAGGTGATATAGTTTTATAATATCAATTTATGTGCAATGAAATTTCCATATAATGTCTGAAATTTCATAGTAATTTTCGTGTTCAAACGCGATCTTTTAAACACCCGCTGCCGTATGCGAGGGACCGACTTTTTTGTGCTGTGATAATGTACGCCGCTTATTGCAGAGAAAGGTGCATGGGAGACGATGGATCAATAGAGCAATAATTCCTTTAAAATGGTTCTATGAAAGAAAAAGATTGGGATTCCCTGTTCTAGATCAGTTGCTGAATTTAGAAAAAAAAATATTATATCACGTTATGTTGCCAGAATCCATGTTTTGTGGGTCCTTGATACCGAAAAATCGAATGACGGCAAAACGTCTGACCGTCTGTGAACAAGGCCAGTGGGTCCATTCAGCCGATTTCCTTCGAAATGGATGTTCATCAGTCGATCTGGCTGATGTCACGGCCCCTTGAATTTGAAATCGATATTTCAATTTTCGGTGGTATTTTACATAAAGACCCTGCGACATTTTCCAAATTTCCAAAAAAATGGCTCCAGCGTTTGTGATTAAGTTTTGATGTTGGACAGTGTGAAGAACGTTCAAGAGAATAGTGCAGGTCTCAAGCTTGTTAAAAACCCCGATTTTTCGAAACTTGCAAAAGTTCAAAATATTTTTCGGAGTCTTCCTACAACTAAAATATTAAATATATAGCTTTTTCCGTTAATGAAATTTGTTTTTGAAATTTTGAAATTTGTTTTTGAAATTTGTTTAATGAAATTTTGGGGAAAAGGTCATGTTCAATTAGCCAAGTAGCTAGTGGTTTCGTGGTTTTGGTGTCTGCGTACTGTCGATATTATTCTGTTGAAACCGCGATTTGACATTATATATGGTATCTTGAATTTTTGAATCCTGCAACTTGCATGTGCATTTTTTATCTTAATAGAAATTCAATTGATTGTGAGTGAATTAGTTTTGATTATTATTTTAGTAACGCAAATTTAAATCCAATTATTATACATTTTTGTTTGATAAATATAGTAAGATTATGAATAGGATGCAGATGAGATAAAAATGAATTCACATTGATTCAGTGTAGAATATTAACTGATAGCACATGAACAACCACGTGTGAAATGCACAATAAAAAATGTAATATAAAGCAATTTTTTCTGATACAAATTGAAATTATTGCATTATTTATCGCTTCATTTATGATTTATTGGTTAATTAAATAATGAATTGCATTTGTTTGGTGTGAAAATATCGAGTTCTCTTTCTGTTATTTCACTCCGAAGCAATGACAACTGGAAAATCGTACATTTCTTCCTCTCATAAGCACTTACAGAATATATTGTTTCTTTAGCATTTATTATTATTATTATTATTATTATTATTATTATTATTATTATTATTATTATTATTATTTCGTACGAAGAAATATTGATACTTACGAAGAAATTGAAGTCATGCTCACAATAAATTTGAGTAACAGAAAAATTGCTTTCCCCTAGGTTTTCCTCATGAACTATTATTATTCCAAATCGTATGTAATAAAACAGCAGTAGAATATATTTGTTTTACCAATAATTAATATTTTATGTTGTATTTTGGCCAGAAATAATAGTTTTCGTCATCATCTGTTAGTCACATTTTTCTATTATACACGTCTAAGAGTTTCTAGGGGTTTATTTTAACTCATTATTTTTTGCTTTACATTTCTACCCATATATTCTAATTTTTAAAGTATACTTCTTATACGGTATATTATTAAGTAATCTGGAGTGGATTACGAAAAGTTCAACTTACACAATTATTTGATATTTCAAATATCACTATTCTTGCGTGATTTTTGTTCATTCACTACACTATCCAAAGAGTATTTGGAAAATAGTACTATCTATATAATAATCTATAATATGTATATTATAATATTATCATTATATAAATATAATATCTTAGTGTACTTAATGAATAGTGAGTACTTAATGAATTCTACTAAATACACATACTCTTTTATTTGGAGGCGTCTTTTTAATAGTGGTACAACTCCATTGACACTCATTTCAAGATATTGAGCTCTAAAGTTAAATGATTATAAAAAAATCAGGGATGGAGTTAGACAAGAAAATTGTGTTTTTCTCTTATATGATACTTACTTCTTCTCCTGAAGATGATACGAATAAGCAAACTGTAAGCGTCGTGGAATATTGGAGGTGTAAAGGAGTTATACCACCGTAAAAATGAGGTTGGTGGGTCAAATCAATAGATGTCCTTCTAAGGAAAGTTGCAAATGAAGACAATATAGATTTATTAAAACAGATTAAATATTTATTTAATGTTACTGTTACTGACATCTTCCATTTTCTTCATCTTCTTGAAATCGTCTTGTTTGTACCTGAATATCAGTGAAATAAGCGAAATAAAAGCTTGAAATGAATGGAAACAAAGTAAGAATATCCTGTTTCTTCTCATTAACATTCCTTTGCTGTGGTTGTAGAAACGGAATATTTAATATTTTGAAAACCTTAGTTCTTCCTCATCTACGTTGAAAGTTTACTTTGTAGAAACCAATGTCTTGATTTATGGTTTACTTGTACATATTTATAAAAGACTTCTGTTTGACACATCTAATCCATCTAATTTTAGCCAGTTACGGACACCATTTTTTTCTTTCTTCTTGTTACAGACTTTTGAAGATCTTTTAACACATATACCATTAAGTTTAATTTCTGTGTTAAAAATGTGTCATATAATTATATTATTTTTGTTCCTATTATCAAGTCTGCATCAAACTTTTATTATATCTCTGCAGTCGCTATAAATATCACGAAAATCTCTCATCAAGAGACTGATAAAAAACCACGTTGCTCTACCAGTGGAATTGTACCACAATCAAAATAAATAGATTGCAATCTCCTGCGATTCACTTTTATTGCAATGCGCTATGTTGTCCTCAGAAGGAACATGGATTTCTATCACTTTTAGAATAAATGAATAACACTGGGGCGGACTTGAAAATGAAGTTAACTCAATTTCTCAAAAAAAGGGGAGTGGTACCACTATTGAAATAAAACCTCCATTTATACTTTCAAGATGGAATATTTTACCTAGCAAACAAACTTTCTTCTCTCACTTGGAGAACCACCAGCATATGCGCATTCTCCTGTGCTTCCTATGCAATGCAAGCGCGGGCGATTAATGTAGAGCAAGCCGCAACAGCTGACATCGGGCCGGCACCCGCACGGAAGGGAAAAAATAAGGGAGCCGAGCATGTCGCGTGCATGCAACTTTTTGCGCGGCGTCCGGCAGCCGGCGCGGAGCGGCGCAGCGCGAGATCCTAGCGCGTGGGCTCCACTGCCCCGCGGCTGGCCGGAGCAGTGAGCCGAAAGGCACGAGGGCAGGCGGAGAAAACCGGCGCCAGTCTTAAACATCGTTTGAACGACACTACAAGACTTTTGTGACTTGTGTATCGGGTCAGAACCCAACGATTCTAATCTGCCCCTGTTAGGCGTCTCACACAGACACACTTGCACACCCACATATGCTTATATAGATACTTAGAAATACATAACCCATACATACGCATAGCCATATGGACACACATACCATTATTTACACATACACACATACATTCATAAATACATACATATGGTAGATACACCTACAGATGAATACATACATACACAGACACAAACACACCCACCTGTGCAGACAGACGGACGGTGGAACGGAAGGACGGACGGACGGACCTCATGATAGAAATATTTTTTTTCATCTCAATTAAAAATGTAACGAGTGTGTGCTATTAAAAAAGATAGAGTAATTTGCTGAAGAGGATGACTAATGGTAGGTGGTATTTAATACAAGTGATGTTATATAGGCCAATTAATTGGAGTAATTTTCTGCTATGCTTGTTTGCAGCTCAAGCAATTTGAGAGGTTTGGGTTACAGAACATTTTTATAATACACTGACCAACAGGCAAACGGATCTGAAGAAACACATTTTCGATATAATTCTTGCATCAAAATTGAATATGTTTCAAAGGCTACAACACCAGTAAAACTCGAAAAATACAAATTCTGACCTATTTAATAACACTATATAATAACATGTTATAATGTTATTAATCTCCAACAAAGTATTTTAATAATGCTTACAAAAACACGTTTATGTCGTAACTTCATTCTTGGAGTTGCACCAGAATTGCAGCCCATGAACGAGGTCTTTTGGGAATGTGGTAGGGTTGCCAATCGTCCTCCATTTGTGAAGACAGTCCTCCATTCACGTCAATTGCCCTCTTGTTCTTCTTGAATTTTAAATGTCCTGCCTTTAGTTAATATTTAATATTGTTGTCATTTATTTGATAACAGGTCTAACACCTGATACGCTGTATCATTTGTTTAATTTAGAATGAAAAACATGAATATCCTTTTTTCGGATCGTTGACACACGCCCGCATCATAGTGTGTCTGTCTAGCGAATAAAATAAAAAGAGACCCAAAAGTACGCTTTAATTATAAAATTTAAGAAACGCAAAATATTATTTCAATTATTTTAAGTATGCAGTCTTCAGCTACATTTTGTGAACGAATCTTTTCACTTATGAATCTCAAATGGAGAGAAGAAAGTGATATAACTGATATTAGTCTCGAGTTTAGTTTCTCTCGAGTGTCCTCCCTTTTACATGAACATGGTTGGCAACCCTAGTATGTGGTGTACTCTTCAGCCACTGCGCGAGGCTCGGGGCGGCGCGGTGCGACGCTCATCGGCTTTAAGCCGCGGCGGGCGTCGCTCCCGCAATCTGAAGCACTGTATCGAAAACTTTACGCTCCGTAAAAAGCCGGCGCGCCCACCCCCGCCGGCGTCACGCCACATCGCGCGGTTGCCGGCGAAAAAAAGACAAAAGCATGTTTCAATGGTTACGGCCTCACGTGGCCGTAACAGTCCGAAAAAATAAATGAATAAAAAAAATTGAAGCACCTCTGCGCACTCTTGTGGTTTGCGCGTGAAACTGCGCCGACGAGGACTGTTACGTTTGTAGTGGCGCTCATCTCATCACGACGCAATGATCATGCTTTTATTATTGTCGATGTGCCCGTGAGAGGAAGGTGCGTACTTGACTGCAAAGCCAGGTCGCGGTGCTGGAATTAATTCTCCCGTAAAATGATCGTGCATTATCACGCTTCGCTGCCGAAACAAAAACAAGCATCGTCATTCTAAACCATGCGCTTCGCCCCAAAGAGGATGTTACAGCGCAGGGTGCAGAGTGCACAACAATGCGACGGCCTCCGTTATCGACAACATTGTAAACAGACTTCACGAGCCCCAAACGAGGTGTCCCATTACGCGGGAATACGCCTTTGAATGCATCGCTTTAATGGGCAAAAAACTTAAATGAAAGCTTAATACTCCATTAGCTTTTGATCACAATTTTATAAAATCCGCACTCTTTAATGGGCGACATTAGCGGCCGGAATAATGGACACGCGCGATTCATTCCACGTTTAATTTCTCCGCACAACAAGCCTCGCAGATAAAGGCTGGCAAGGAAAAAAAACGAGGCGTCGCAAATTTATATATACAAAATATAAAACCATCACGGGCAGATACAGAACACAAAAGCGCGCGATTATTCCGTCCATCGGGTGCCATGTCAAACGTGCACCATTAGGGGCGGGGCTGACAGGCACCACCAACGTGCTGGCAGCTGCCAGCGGCGCCGGCCATCCCCACACCCTTCCCCCGGCCTTTCCCTCTCCCCCTTCCAAAATACACCTCTCCCGCCACCCCCTTCCTTCCCCCTTGCGCATTTCTCCTCACCACTCTGCGCTGTTCCACACGTTTTTGAAATTATTTTCCTCGCCCTCTCTACTCCTCTCCTCAATTTCTTTCTCGCGTTTTCCCCTCACTTCCCTTTTGCTTTTCTCCCCCATACCCACGCCACTGCTCCATATGCTCCTGGCTCCCCAACTCTCGACCCCGCAGCTATATCCCACGCAATGTAACTTGATCAGTTTTTCGCAGATCAGATTTCCTATGGTGTAAATGTGTGTTATGTAGACTACGCAAACGTCAAAATGACCTTTTACAGCCAGAAACTGTTATGAATAACTGCATTAGAAGGTACAGTTTTCATTTCAATACCCTGCTATACGATTTCATTCACATACATTGCAAATGGACGAATTTCCGCAAAGTAACTTGCTTTTACAATCCGATGTTGGAACAGCTTCTTCGGTGCCTTGAAAGTGTTTACAATAAAATTAATCTACAAATCTATTATTAGCTAAGAAATTCGCAGTGTTGGAGATGATATCTGTACTGATGTTCTGAAGAATGAATAAGAACATGTATTCTTAATTTTGAAGTTGATGACTTAGTATTTTTTCAGTTTGCAAACAGCAAAACAAGGCAAATTACATAGGAGAAATTACAGATAATAATGTACGTTTTCAATATCAAGTGAAGTATTTGAAATGACTTGCCGAAACAAATTCCTTTAGGCTAGTGAGGGAATATTTAAGGTTTATGGATCTGAAACTTCGAAGTTAGGAAACCAACAAAACAAGTAGGACCTAACGACAACAGAATCAACAACTTGTTCTTGGAGTTAATTTCAGCAACAGTCAACACGCTTTACAACGTGAATCTAATGTTTGGTGTGTACAGCTAAGTTACATTTTGTTTCCATTTTTTTACTTTACCTAAATTGATAATTACGATGGGAAGTTACTATCTTTACTTTCATAAATCTTAAGTTCCTTATTATACAAAGTGAATAATTTTCCGTAGGTTTCCTTTAAATTGAGTGAAAAAATATACACAAGATTGTGTTCAATGGTGCAAGTCATGTCCCTCTGAACACATTTTTTCAGATTGAAGTTTTTCTTTCAAAATTGGAAAATGTACTGTATATCATTAACGTACAGAAAATGGCTCAATACCACACATGCTTCATTAAATAATAACATTAATATACTTGTATTTCTAAAAAATTAAACAATAAAATAAAAGTTATTTGTACTTAAAATTAATTAACATGTTCAGAGATACAACAATGTCATCTGCCGTTGTTGGCAATGTACTTTCACTGCTATTTTAACTTTTTTCTCTCTCGAACTAACATTTGTGCATGATGCATGAAAATGGAAAGATCGAAGAAAATACGTCCATACACCGTAAACTTAGTTGAATTGCTGGCTTTCAACAAAGAGGAAAATAATTTTCCTGACGCAATGGATAAACAATGACGCAACGTTTTGAACCTTGTACGAAGAGGACCTAAATATGTATGGTCGAAATGTTGAAGTATACAAAATGTGAATATCTAAATTTTAATTGTGAAAGTACATAGAATGTAATACAAAATTTAATATTGAACCTCTTTTTATTACCTAAATTTTGAATATAGGTTAATTGAATGATTCGCTCCTGTATTATTTTTGTATTGTAAATAAAAAATTGAGATATATCTCACTATTGTAATAATACGTGGGCAAAATATGATGGCCTTTAGTAAATTAGTCTCTTATGCACGGCCTATATATTAAAAATATTACTCAACAGTCCATCATGGTATTAATAAGTGAATTTATTCGATTCCACCTGCGTATTTAAGCATGAAGATAATTTGATATAAAGTGATTCTAATAGTAACCGAGTTGAGTAATTTTTCTGAATGTTAAGATATTTCTCTTTACAAAATTTTATGTCTGACTTCTTTCTGTCTTAATCGATTTTGCAAAGTCTTCCTGAACCCTCTCACTACCTACTTCTTCTATATCTTTTTTATTGCTTCCAATGACATACCGAAATATGAAACCATGCTTTCTTAAATGGGAGCTTCAAAAGATTCGTATCAAGGTGCGTTCCACATAGTGACTTGTGTTCATTGATGTTATGTAATTCTTCTGTTTTAATCCTGTCCATTGTTTAAAAAATTGTATTTATTTGTTTTTGACATTTTAACTCCAGCCTGAAGAGGGAAATATAATTTCCAAAACGTTGCTATTTTTGTATAACACATTTTAGTACATTGCAAACATGTTTTATTATTTATTTGTAAAACTGCTAGCCAAAATACTGAATTTTCTTTCTACTAAATAAAGACCAAATACAATAGGACAAAGTTATTACTTCTACAGACAGAAAAGAAAATAATAATTTAATTTTTCGTTTAGTTAACTAAATATGCTCATTAATTCCACGAAAAATCGTTGATTAGCATGTGTTAATAGCTATGTTAATAGCATGCGTGCAATTAAAATTCAAACGTGCAATTAAAAGGACACACCTACCAATCCGAATTCAGAAACGGAACCAAATCGTGTAATTAAGAAACTATAATACGGACGTAGCCAAGCTATTTACAGTCGGCCATGAAAATTATCAAAAATGTACATCACAGATTACGTACCTACAAAAACAACTACAGATAAACAACAAATGAATAAAACTAAATCGGGGAAGTAAGAGTTAAGCTCGCTGATTTATGGAACAACATAAAATATTTAACGTAAATAAATTAAACGTTTTACAGAAAAAACATTTGCACTTACGATTACGAAAGTAAATAACAAAACGTCAGTTGTGTTTACCAGTTTCAAAAAGTATGCTATAGTAAAACTGTGTCAGAAGTGACTAGTTTTTTTTCCAATATTTATACATGTTGCATTTTCTCTCATACCTATCTTTACTTGACGTGTGAAGTAATGTTTTCATGACTTTGTCAGCTTCTTTTAATATTTTATCCGCAATATGTTCAGTACCTTCCATTTGCAAATATTTCATGAAAACAAAGGCCCATTAAAATAGATATTTTTCAAAAACAACACTATGTCATGAAATGCATGCCTCAGGTGGAAAAGATGTACTTGGATTTCTTAAAACTTGCATTATTCGTAAATGGAAACGAAAAAATTTGAGCGTAACGTGTGTATAAAAGGGTATAATTGACTCATGGTATATAAGAAAACTCGCTCCTATCTTCGCTCGTTTTCTTAATCATACCACGCAATTTTACACCTCTTTATACACTCGTTTCATCAATGATTATAAACATTTTTGTCATTTTTAACTGGACTGACTGAATTGACGGGCGGCCATTGAAGCGCTTTCCTTCAAACGAAGAGAGAAACTAAGAGCAAGTTGCGAGCCCCGGGAGTTGGGCGACGCGCATGGGAGCGTGCGCGTCTTGGAACGAGCGCCGGAGACAGAAGGCGGCTCCGCAGCGCACGGCTGTCTCCAAGGAGGAGCTCCTAATGGCCGCGCGCCTTCCGCCCCGCCCCGCCGCCCCCTCTTGCCTTTCACCCGTTTCACTTCGCCCGGCGTTGCTGCGGCTGCAGCTATAATGGGGCCCAAGTTAAGTTCATAGCAAGGCTCTTATGTTGTTCCCCCGAGATTTACCTCCATTATTCTACCATAAAAGAACGTTACGAGTTAAAAGTTTAGAGATTTTCCTGGTAGAAATTGAGCTGCTGTGTTTTCAATACCACGAGGAAATTTACAACTACGCGGTTGTATTGTTTTTTCGTATTTTTAGTGTTATTAAAATAGTCATGATTGATAGTTGAATCTGCTGAAGACATGCCTTACACATTGTATTCCTGTATTATTTCATAAATGGGCGCCTTCAACATGGTTGTTAACAGAGTCTTAGTAAATTAATTTCATTTTACGCTTTAAAAGTTTAAAAAGTGCCAAGGTTGGGATTATGTTGTCACAAGAGCAATCTTTCGAATTTTACTCCAAAAGTTCCTTGTTTTAGGCAAAAACATTTCTTCAGCTTAAATAAGTCGCAGGTAGTCATGCGTGAAGTCAGAGAATGAAGGTCTATATATGTCTGCAGATAACTGAACTTGAATGACTTTAATAAATAGGTGCTTCATTGGTAAATCTGTAAATATTATCAACTTCTCGTCGCAATAAAAGCTATCAATGAGGGTATAGCGATCATTATTACTTGGAATGCAATATCATGGAATTTTATGTCATAATTACACAGTTTACTTTATAAATACATGTATAGAAGCAAACAAGGCGCAAGATAGGTACTTAAAAGCCTTGTTAAGAGCATCATTTAGGTGCAGCTATAAGTACTCAATCGAACATGATTATACCAACCACCAATGAATAGTTCTCAATCGATGCTAATGGAACACGTTTTGCATTAAATCGCCTCAAGTATGAATTGGAGCAATTGCCTTCTTTTTAATTTTTGGCTCTATGGCAATAATCCGAACGATAAAACTTCTCCATACTTTTCTAACAAACAATTTTGATTAAATAATAGTAAGATATTTATTTCAGTATATTATACAATATTATTTCTCAATTAAAATGTAAAAAATATATGTTTTAATTTAATTCATTATCTTGGCACAAGAATTTTAAACTAAAAATGTTCTAAAAGTATCTAGTTATTTCGGTTAATAATAATCAAATTAAATTTTGTCCTTTTCTTTGTCTCTTCATGAACTGGAATCCAAGTTTTTACACTTGGTGTTCAGGTGTACAGGTTCAGGTATAACAGATTCAGGTATAAAGTAATAACAGTTCTTAACATGTTATTTACTATAATTATTTATTTCCATTTACGAAAGGCAGGTGTTCTGTCATATGGATTTATTCAAACAAAAAACCTTTTCGGCCGCATTGTGGTTGTTTCCTGTGCAAGCATGTTGCATCTGGTAGCCAGATAGAATAAAATGTCATTTTTCTCGGTGCACTCAAACATTTTATTAAATATTTACAAACAAGTGTCATACACTTGATATTTGAAATTGTAGTGGGCAATTAACATTTTAAGAGTATCAAAACAAGAATCCAAGAATAGTAATACAACTATCTAACGTTTGAATCACTGGCATCTTCAATAATTTTTCGAAGATTTTAAATTTATGTAATTCGCTTCCATTCCATATAAATACCGTTCCCGCTCTCCCTTTAACGTTTAAAAACATTGCTTCAGTGGTTCACTTATTTTCGTCAATTACGACAAGTAGGCCACATTTTATAAGTTTTCCATACCTACAGTAAGCCTATTTTCGGTAAAAATAGTTAATTTCTTTTGTGATCATTTTCCGCGATCTGCTCTTTCCGTTTGTCGTCTCCAAAAATAAGCGGAATAAGCCTGGTAGAAACCGCTATTTATTTTGGTCCAGTCTCCCTCTCGTTGCATCCCTTGCAGCACTCAGTGTTAACAATTTGAAAACTCTCATCAACTCTGATGAGAAAACACTGACAAAAAAGAGTGCAGCGAAAACGCAAATACATGCTTGGCAAATTAAAAACAAATTTAATCACAACTCACTGGCTAAGTAAAGATTTATAAGCACTCTCCTCACAACTGTGAGGCGATAATAACACGCTTGTTTTTTGGCTCCAGCGCGAAGATAATGCACACGCCTTTTATACGAAATAACTGGGAATCAAGGGACAATGTTAAAAGAACTGAAAGAAATTTATTTTGAGTTTACCCCATCTTAACACAAAGACGTAAATATGTGCATCCATAGGACATCCTGCTTGATTTTGTTTTGTTATTTCGTTCATTTCAAAACTGTATAATTATTCGTAATAAAAGTGTCGATAATTACATTACACACACACACACACACACATTATATATATATATATATATATATATATATATATATATATATATATATATATGGGGGGTTGGGGCAGAAGTCATGGCAACTATGTGTTTTTCGAAAAGAAAGGTTATCGGATCACATAATTTTATTTGTCGCGCGAAAGAAAGGTTGTACTAATGTGTGTTCGTAACAACAGATGGTTCTGTGAGAGACTTTTTTTATAGCACAGAGAGTCCTATGAAATATTTTGTCTGACGCTGTGAAAGATGAATATAAGCTGTTTCGAGCAGCGCTCATACATCAAGATACCCGTTCTCCATGGGAGAAATGACCGAGAACATCACAAGGAATTGATGAAAGCTCTTGGAAATAATGTCCTTCCATATCGGATAGTCGCGAGATAGACGTGACCACCTGTTAGTGTGCGAATAGATTAGCACGTGCGGTAATCGAGCAGCTGCCTAAGAATGTGTATGTAATGCTTTTGGAATGTTGTGATCTCGTATATGGTAAAATGCTTTCAAACATGAAAGAAGTACTGTCATTTCTAGTATCTTAACAAATATGAAAAACACAGTTTTGGTGTGTCGTAAAATATTCGTGCACTTAGTTCACATCTTGTCCTTTCAAGTGTATATTTCACATTTTCCACCAATGCTCCTATTCTCACAAAAAAACTAGTTGCATGATCTACGCCTCAACCCTCGAGTGTATGCATGTATATATATATATATATATATATATATATATATATATATATATATATATATATATGTATATAGTGCTTGATTTATACAATTTTAGGTCCCGGAACGCGTGCCAAGTTAATTATTAATTTAATAGAAATAGTTATATAATTTAATAATTATTCTTGAGGTACCGATAGAGATATAATATAAATGTATAACTTTTAAATATGTGAAGTTTCTAAAGGTTTATGTGTTTGTTCTAATATTTGAATTTTGTGAGTTTTGAACGAAGTTAGATGTTTGAGACAATGTTTAACACTTGTGATTCGTTGAGAAATTGATTAATTATTAAACTTATTAATTCTGCATTAAATATATTTTGAAGGCCATTTCAGGAAAGAGAGATTGTCAAGCTAAACTATTTTAAATATTTTTATGCTTTATTTAATTGGTCGCATGAACTATCAAGTCATCAGCGAACACAATCAAAATACAGTATTTACTATGTACAACAGAAAGGCAACAAAATTTAAAATTAAAGCACAAATACATAATTTGTCAAAATAAGTAACATTACATGTCGGCAATTAACAATTACATTCAACTGCAACAGAATATAAACAAAAAAACAATAATCAGAAAACATATTGGGCATTATTAATACATTATTTGACATAACATTGCGACAATATTCGTGTTTAACAGATTTTTGGTTCCTTACAGCTTATTGATAAGGTTTATTTCCTTTAAAAATGTAAAGACACTTTCAATGTGGTGTTTGTTGTTAAGGATTTCTGAGAGAGTATTGCATATTTTTTTGCGGATATCGTTGTAAATTGAACAGAACAATAATATAAGTGGTAAAGAGAGGGCAAATTGGCATTGGTCATATTTTCTTTCAATTCTTTTGTTAGTAAATGGGTAAGTTTCGAATGGCCAATTCTTAAACGGGTGAGCGTAGTTTGATATTTTCTCTTGTGAAGGTAAGGAAGGTGGACATCGAAGATACTTTTCCTGATATGATGTAATTAGTTTGGTGATTTGGTCCATAGAGTATTCCAAAGATCCTTATTTCTTTGATGAAGTTCATTTTTGATATCATTGTGAGAAACTGGATGCTCTTCAATAGGTGAATTAATAGTCTTTTGCTGCTTCATCAGCTAATATATTATAAGTAATACTTCAGTGCGATGGGATTCAAACTAGAAATATTTCCTTGTTGATGTGTAATAAGCCACAATATAAGTTAGCTATTTCATTTACTATAGGTTCCTGGTTTTCTGTTATACTTAAGCTTACTACCACACTTTTGGAATCTGTAAAAATAACAAATTTGTCTTCGGTTTTTTTATTGAATATATTTAAAGACTAGAAGAATGGCATACGCTTCGCAGTAAAAAATAGAGCAATTATCACTTACCTTTGACTGTAGTAGTGTCTTTTATTTGTACTGCACAGCCAGCTCCAATCTCTTTACGGGAGCCATCGGTGAAGATCTGCGTATATCCTATGTATTTGTTGTAGATTTCATTGAAGTTAAGCTTGGTAAATTACCGTGTTAGTCTCTTTTTTTTGGTAAGATCATTGAGGCTGATGTTGATATTTATTAGGGTAGGAATCCATTGAGGTCTTTTTTTAATTATGTCAGTTCGATCAGTAGGAAGTGTGAAGTGAATTTCTTCAACATACTGGATCAGGAGATAATAAACTGGTTTCAGAGAATACGTTTTCTGTGTGTACTTATCATATTTTCTGGAGAAAACATTCTGATAAACAGGGTTATTAGGAGTGGATGATATTTTACTGGCATATGAAAAACACAGTTTTCTTCTTCTGATATGAAGAGGTTCTTCATTGAATTCCACAAAAATGCTCGAAATTGGACTCGTTCGATATGCGCTAATTGCTAATCTTAATCCAGGTAAGTGAATTGGATTAAGAAGATTTAATATTGTTGACTTAGCTGACTGGTAAATAATTGCTTCATAGTCTATCTTAGAATGAATAAGAGCGTTGTACGTTGAAAGTATAACATTTTTGTCGGCTCCTCACGATGCTGATGAAATAGCATTTATTATATTCATTCTTCGAAGGCATTCAGCTTTTAAATTATTAATATGTGGTATCCATGTTAGTTTACTATCAAATATTCCTAGGATTTTTATTAGGCTAGAACATTTAAGTTGTTGTGGTCCTATTGTAAGTTTTAACTGTTCAGATAAGTTACCCCTTTTATTAAAGACTATACATTCTGATTTGGTTTCAGAGATCTTGAAATCTGTCGTATTGAACTTCATTTAGAGTGATTTGGAGCCATTCTTGAAATGATTTAATATTTTTTCCACTTAATGCTATAGTGATATCGTCTGCAAACAAGTATACTTTCACTGCTCGATGGACATGGTTCGTGATATCATTTATGGCAATTAAGAATAATAGTTTACTAAGCAGAGATCCTTGAGGTACTCCGTTATTAACTGTATATTTGTTCGATAAAATACTCTTGAATTTAACTTGTAAAGATCTATTCTTCATGAACTGAGTTATGAAAGTTAGTATTTGGATATCTATCCACATTTTGTAGAGAATTTTGATGATTCGATCTCTCCATACCATGTCGTAAAGCTTTTCCATGTCCAAATTAACAGTCACAAGATGTTGGTCTGTTATAAAGGCATCATAAATGTCACTATGGATTTTTACTAGATGATCTGTTGTAGAACTATTTCGTGTGAAACCACTTTGGAATGGTGAAATTTTATTATAATATTCGAGGTACCAGTTAAGTCTTCAACTGACAATTTTTTCCAGTAATTTGCAGAGGGTGGACGTTAAGGAGATAAGTCTGTAATTATTCGGGTTGGTTGGATCTTTGTTAGGTTTAAGAATCGGGATAACTATAGATTCTCTCCATTTGTCAGGAAATTCACCAGTGGGTATCATTTCATTGAAGAGTTGAGTTAGATATTCAATAGCATTTCTCGGCAGTTCTTTAAGAAAGTGATTCTATATTCCATCTGGTCGTGGACTTGAATTTCTAGTACGAGGTAGCACAATCTCAACATCTTGTACTTGTATGGGATAATTTAATGTTGAATTACTTGTGGAATTTTGTTGAATAATTTTATCCATCGTTATATTCAAATTAGATTTGTATATTTGGAATTCATTGTTAAAGTTACTGTCGCTTGAATTATTAGCAAATGTAGAAAGAAGCTAGGATGGTCGCAATTTCTCGTTAGAAGAGGTAATTCGGGCGTTGTGTAACAAAAATTTAGGTTGGATGTGCTGCTTGTAGCAATTATTGATAGCTTTGATTTTTTTTCAATTGTCTGCTGGGTTGCAGAAGCAATTTATTGATGAGATGAAGTCAATCCAAGACTGCCTTTTATTTTCTTTATATATTCGTCTTGCTTGAGTTGTTTTGTATTCAATATGATTTTCTATGGTTGGATACCTCTTGTATTTATTTAAAGAGTGTCTGAATAGTTTATGAGTATTTTTGCAGTCTTCATTCCACCATGGGAGTTGTTTTCTAATTGGTTTTCCTGAAGATTTTGGAATTGTTTCCTCAAGTGTTTTGAGGATGAGATCAGTCAGTTTCTCAATTTTTTCATTGAGGGAGATTGAGAAAGTTTCTTCTATCATGTTAATTTCATTTATTTTAGTGGATAATATTTCCTTGTATCTGTCAAAGTTAGTATCTTGGAATTTCTATCTTGGAGGATAGTTAGTGCAAGCAGACATTGAGGTATTATTGAGGTAAGATATGAGAATGAGAAAATGGCCCCTTCCATGTAAGTCTTCTGTACTCCAGTCCCATTTAGAAGCAATAGAAGATGAAGATATAGTTAAATCAATAGCACTGAACCTTTCATGTGTATTATTAAGGTGAGTGAATTGATTTCTGTTAATTATCAATATATTTGGATCTTTTAATATTTTTTTTAAATCTTTCCTCTACTGTCATCTTTATAATATATCCACATTAGGATGTGACTATTAAAATCACCTACCAAAATGGTTTAGGTAGCTAATCTAAGATTTTTAATACTTCATTTTCTGTAAAATTATAACTATTGGGGAGGTAGATATTACAGATACTCAAATATTTTCTTCGCATGTTAATTTTGACTGTTGTACATTCAATATTGGTGTTTATTTCAATTTCATCTGCTTGAAGAGTAGATTTTATGTATATAGCTATACCTCCACTGTATATTCTTGGATTATTTTTTTCCCTTAGGAATACAGAATAATTTTTAATTGTGGTATCACTCTTTTTGAATTATTAGTTGTCTGGAAGCATATTGCATCTCGATTATATTTGTTAATTGGAATAAATATATTTTCTCTTAGAGGCCTAAATTTATTGATATTTTATTGTAATATGCTTTCAACCATTGTTAGTTAATATTTAATTTAAGGGGGAAGATATTTTAAGTTGTATCTCTAGAGTACTCTGATTCATTGCTTTTAATGTGTTTTTGTAATTTCTTTTTTAGATTTGTAAATCTTCTCTTCATATTTTTATCCTTAATTGTTGGATATGTTCTTTCCAACATCTGGATCAGTTGAGTTACATCAGGGGTAAATTCTAATTCAGTTCTATTCAATTCTAATTCTAATTCATGCTATTTCAATTACCTCGGTACTGTTTTTAGTTTTTTCAAGAAAACTCACTTGAATAAAATTTAAGGGATAATTGTTGCTTGGATCCAAGAATATTTCCTTCAGAGGGGCCAGTTGTGTATCCAGTTTTTCAGATTCTTCAATATTAGTACTTTCTAGTCGGGAATTTTTATAATTCTTCTTTTTCTTTTGCAGATAGGTAATTATTGAAATGTTTTTCAGATTCTGATGGGGGGTCTGAGGTTATTGATGATGAGGATATAGGTCGTTTTTAATCAAAATATTTGTGGTGTTGGGGTTCTTTGATTGTGGGGTTTGAAGACCCGGAACTATTGGCCTCAAGCTCCTTCTTCTAAGTGTTGTCTTCTCTCTCTTTTGTGTGAATAGTTTATTCAATTTCGGTTCTTTCAATCAGATGGTGAAGGTATTTGTGAGGTGATATTTTCATCAGTAGTGGGAGGTATTACTTTTTCATTGATGTCATTTGCACGTTGAGTATTTGGTAGTACTTTGGTTATGTCGTCGAATAACTTCAGTTTCCATTTCATCATTTCCATTGGGTTTATTGGGACGAACTTGACCTATATGTCCTTCTTGATTACAAATAAAACAAGTTATGATATCAGTAGAGAAATATATGCGGTATAACGTATTGTCAAAATAAACAACAGTTTAATCAGGTAATTTGTTTAAATCTTCAGGTTCTATGTACATTGGTCTTCTGAAGCTCATAATATGCGAAAAGCCCGGTTCTGATATTCCTGCTTTTATGAATGAGATCTTGGAGGATGTAATTTTTGTTTTAGTGAGTTCCTTTTCAATTATAGCATGTGGTATCATTGTGCACACGTTGGAAATAATTACCCTTTTATGTTTGCTAATAAGTGGTCTAACACATAGTACATGATTCTTTATAACAATTGTTTTGTTTTTATCAGTGAATTTGTCTGCAATGGCTTGACTAGATAGAAAGATGCATATTCGGTTGTTAGATATGCATGAAACAAATCTAATATTACTAGCGTCAACAATAGAGGCAACTTTGCTAATATAATCTTTAACTGAAAGTCCTTGAGCTTCGATTACAATTGCTTGTTCTTTAGATGGAAAGGAATCTGATGATGTGCCAACTGCGTAAGACTTGACATACCTTGTTGTGAATCCGTACTATTGGGGGAGTCAGAAGAATCCACTTTTCTTGGAGGTATAGCTGCATCTGCATCTATACGTGAAATTCAACGTGATGACTGATAAACTCATATAGTTCAACCAAGTAGACCACTTTTCACAGCACGACCTACTCGTACGGCGTCTCGAAGTGATTTTGAATCCTTGTCAACTAAGATCTGCAAGACTATTTGATACATGTTTATTCAGTGCCACAAGTGGCAGATAATGATCTTTAAATAAAATGTGTGATTGCCTTACTAAGACAAATACATTATAAAAAACATTTTCTAAACGGGGTTTCTAAACAATTGTTTGCTTCTACTGTAAAATTACGGTTTTAACCTGAAGCACTTTCCCACGGAAGCTCCTCAATTTATGTTATTTTGAGCATATTAGACCTAGTAAAACGTTTCTTTTGCTCAGAGGTTTGACTACTTTTACCTGCTACAAATAAACGACAGGAGTGTGATTGTGGTTTCCTTCCACTCCAAAGCATAGCGTGTGGATTAAGCAAGTTTTCTATCAAACTTTCTACAACTTCGATCTTGTTAAAACCGATATTTGTTTGAGAGTGTAAGAAACCATCCACCAAAACCTTTTTACTTTCTCGTAAAAACGTAAAAAAAATGAAAAAGCTGACCTCTGCATTATAATATAAAAAATCAACTTCCTTCTTGATACGCTGGGAGCATTCTTCATATGCAAAACGCCGAGTGGTTAGTGAATAATCGTATATTCTCTGTACGAATCCTATCATGGGCGGCAAAGATTATTTGCGATTTGGAAACACTTCTGTGGGTTTTATAATAACGTAACTGGTGCTGGTTCCACTAGACAGTACGTGTTGTTGTGGTATCACATGCTTTAATTTAAGATATAAAAACTATCAACATTCACACGAATTTGGTACGTTTTATAAATAATATGAATAAAATCGATGACAGTAATAACGAAAATGATCGATAGAAACGAAAATGATGGTTAGCTGAGCCATTGACGTGTGGGAAGCCCTAGGGGAGAGAGGGGTGGCGTCGTGCCGGCGGTGCGGATGGGCGCAGTGCAATATGTGGCGGGGCGCCAGGGGGAGCGGGGGAGCCTCACCCGCGCGCGTACAGGCTCAGCGCCGCCGCGCCGAATTACGCAGACGATTTGCGCTAATCGCCCGCAGCGCTCGTTGCGTCTCTCTTCTCGCGCGCTTCAAGTGATGGAGCGGGGCGGAGCGGGGCGGAGCGGGGCGGAGCGGGACGGAGCGGGGCGGAGCGGGGCGGAGCGGGGTGAGGGCAGGAATTGCGGCGAGTGTCTTTTGTGGGAGAGGGTGTGGAGAGGGCGTGCAAGTTCATCAGAAGCGGATTTAAGGCAACTTACCCACCTCTGATCCAAGAATTTATATATTCCTCACTTAAAAATAATTTTATTTTTTACTGACCTGTTATTGCTTGTTCTTGCCTTCGGTACGGAGTTCGATGTGCATATCTTACCGGGATAATACCGGGAAATAATACCTGGAAACAGTTGAATGGTGCTACCTGTTCTCTTATGGACGGACTTATGAGAGGGAATTATGAAAGGGAATTATAGGAGGGAAATATGAAAAAGCAAATCGAATTAAGTTACCAAGTAGTTAATTTGTAAATAAGTCAAAGCCAATCATGAAAATTACGTAAAAAAAATCGTGTATGCATCAAGCGCGTTAAGTGATTTTAACGATCTCGTGCGACAAAAAGCCCGACTGTCTTTGGCCCTCGGACTTTTTGTCGCCGCTCGCGCAATAGAACCTTTATAACACCCTTGATGCATAAATAACTACACGTGATGAGACATTTAGTGCATTATATAATAGTAACTTATTTGAATATTTCTGTATATTTGAAGATACATTTACAAAAAACACTTAAGCTTTTCCAGTAAAAGCACCGTCTGCAATGGCTCAGTAGTCTCCCCAACATTGTTGATTAAGATGCTCTATGGTTTGAGTTGAGACGAAGAAGAGGTGTTGGATACTATATTTGTAGATGTAATGAATTCAATACTGCCCGGAGAATTCTATCGGACGACTGCTTTGATTAATAGTGATTTCGTGATTTCTTCCATCAACACGAGACGAATGCCAGAGCAGTGCCCTAACGCACAGGTTATGAACCGCGCGCGATCTTTCCTTCCCCATCTTTGTCCTCTCCTCTCCCCTGACTCTTCCCACTTACATTTGCATGCACTACACCACCAAAAACAGTCGAGAGCTTAGAAGTTGTAGAGACCGGTCTGGGGCGCAGCTTCGCTGGGAAAGAACCTTAAAGATTGATATGTCAGTCGGCGTCGGATCTCACGTTCCAGTACGGAAAGAACTTCGCCGCCTCAAAAGATTACTTACGGGACCAATTGGGTAAGAAATTGATCCGCCCAGTAACAGCATTGTCTCCAGGAAAAGCAATTGTTCTCCCCTTCTGCACGGACTGTATTCGCACCATACAAAGATGAATTACATGTAGGGGTGAATTAAGAACATTTAGACAGGTGAGGTATAGTTATAATTCGTACTAACACGTACAACTGACGTCAACTTGGATTACTTCACAAAATCGTGACTTAATTGTACCCTTCTCAGTGCCATCCTCAGTCAAAATGTGGAATAAGTGGGGATATCCATGCAGCCAAATTTATTGGCGTTAATGTTTTTGCTTTCATGTAATTTTCCACATTTTCTTTCTTGAGTGCCTCTTGTTCGTCTGAAGCGTTGAATTTGAGTCCCTAAAGTGTGCACCTTATACAGATTCTGTTTGTTTCAGAAACTGTCATGAAATCGATAGTACAGACATCGTCAACGGAGGAGGACCATTGCATCGAAGAAGGTAAGTTGTGTGTAATATTTGTAACGATTTGAAGCAACGGCATCGGATGATCTTCAGTAGTAAATATCAGAAAGGTGGATTTACAAGGACAATATCTTAAGAGGATTGGCGTGGACACATCTTGCAAGGTCTGTGTTTCAGAAAAATATTAACACATTGATAAAGTATGTATGTTGGAAGGGGAGAAACGTACGAAAATTAAAAATTAATATAGGTATAACACTTACTCGAGTATAGAGAAAGAGGATTATAGCTATATGAGAACTTCCTCTTGCGGGAGAACAATATTGGTAAAATGCATTGCGTCTCAATTGGATTTTCATGTGTGTTGCTTATTGACTTGAGAATATGGCAACACGATCTCCTCTGACCGAAAGTTCTACGTCTCGTACAGTTCCCTTCCTTATTGATGGAAACGATATTCCATCTGCTACAAATAGCCTCTCTTCAATTGCAAGTCCAGGTTCGTAAATTATATTAACACACAATTTAAACGTCTCACATGTGTCTACATTAAATTTTTAATAATTTTAAAATCTCCATTATGTTCGATTCGGAACCAAATGAATAATTTATATTCTTAATAACATCAAATTAATTTTATATATTTAATTCCAGATATTTTTCAGCAAATTTCAATTTTCAATTGCTGCTTGAATAGAAGCTACTTACTCGATCTCTTAATTTTTTTTCAATACCTATATACGAAAACATTTTTATGGTGCTTTCAGCGCAAACTGCAAAGTGATATTGCAAGTATATCAAGTATTCATATTGTGTAGTTTTAAAATTGCAACATTGAAGATTCTATTACTAATTATTAACTTCTTATTTACTTATGTCTCGATTATTTTTTCAAAATGAACTACCTCAATTAGTTGTTCCATTTATATATTTTTCTACGTTATATAATGAGCACAACGGACTTCTCGTGTATTTCAATGATTTTACAGAATTTTACCTCAGTGTTTCTTCTGCCTGAGATTACGACCATCTTTGGTTTGATTACAATAATTATATTACTTTTCATATGGTGATATTGGCATATATGATATTTTGATGATATACTTATGACTCCACTGTGGCCCCTGCAATTACGACTTTTTCTAAATGGAAGCGTACAAAAATTAAAAAGATCTTAACACTGATTAAAATGGACTACCAATTTTTCCTTGCATCATTTTATGTTTTTAAATCCATTTGATTTTAATTTATGATTAAAATGGCCAATTTCTACTTCTCTTCATAATTTGGTATTATTTTTAATCTCCTTGATTTATAATAATAGTATCTCTGGTTTTGGTCTCTAATTCCAAAACACTTAATTTACAAGGAAATTTTATATGTAGGGTTTCAAGTCAGGTTCGTAGAGATAGGAAGTGAGCGCGCTGACCACTGTTATAAGCTATGTGTCATCCACAAGCCTCGGGTGATTCGCGCATGTTCGTGACTGTCTATGTTTCTACATTGGGGCTTCTCTGACAAACCTACGGCAGGAAACCGCAAACTTGTTTTCCTAGACTCAAATTGCAAGAGTCTTTTCATTTTTCAAAGCTGTACACACGAACAGAAAACATCTCATGCCTAAATATGAGTAAGTTCCGGGGTAGCGGAGAATTCGCGCTATGTTCGTCGTATTTTGATGAGTCACGGTCGTCGAGTGCGAATCGGTGAGCTGGTAAAGCGTTGCCACCCGTTCACTGAATGTAAGCGTCCCATTCAAACAGCGCGGTTAGTTTGGAGTCAACTTTCAAGCGAGCGCCGACAGCGGTTCTGCCAATTAAAAACGATCAACAAGCCCCACGCTGCTATCGAGCAGACCTCACACAAAGCGAACCCTGTGCCTGGGGGCCGGGAGACTGCCGAGGCGGCAGTGAGGCACTTGGTCTTCCTCTGGAGCACGGACGGAGCCTGATGATTGGACAGTCATTGGATGCAATCGGAACGGTTCGATAATTTGATGCTGAACGCACGTCCGAAAAGAAACGAATTGACAGCGTTCTTCAATAAAATAAATATTTTGAAACTCTGTCAAGAATATTTTGGGCAGGCTTTTCAAATAAAACAAAAACATATTTTGTTTTATTCTATTTTTGTCTTTTCAATCAAATAGTTCACTTACCTAATTTTTGTTAGTTTTTCTTAAATGCCTTGTTAAATAGGTTTTGAAGTTCATATTTAGTTGTATTTTTTCATTTAATTTAGAAGTCTAAGGGGTGTCCTTTTAGAGTTATTCTGTGTTTTTAATAGTCAGTGTAAAGTGTACTCAAAGCGTTGTAAGGGCAAATCATCGAATTGGAACCCAGTAGTACCTTTTGTACGTACATGGCCGGCCGGATACTTGTACTGAGCAGTACAAGTGTGCTGGCCTGGCGAGGCTGCTCAATCGATGAATGAGATAAATAAATACCCGGAAAAAGCCGGAAAACTACAATACTATTAATGGTACATAGTCTGTAAGCCACCTGATTTTTATTGATTTTTCACAGATTAAATTAACAGGTTTTTAGGATAAATGAAATTAAAAAA
This sequence comes from Teleogryllus occipitalis, assembly GCA_011170035.1. Taxonomy (NCBI): domain Eukaryota; kingdom Metazoa; phylum Arthropoda; class Insecta; order Orthoptera; family Gryllidae; genus Teleogryllus; species Teleogryllus occipitalis. The sequence continues at coordinate 1,457,944 of BLKR01000012.1, forward strand.
ATATAAAAAACCCTAATACGAATCCTTGCAGCCTCGAAGAAATAAAAGAGCGCCTGCAATATACAGTTCGTTCTTCTGTAACTCAGTATACAAATAATTATCAGATCTGTAAAAAATATGATAAATTTGATGTTTGATGAAATAATTCAGACACACGAAAATTATTTGCTTAAAATTTGATCTAACAATACAACACAAACCAGCAAATGTTCAGATATTCGTATGAATGAAAATCATAGGCTTAAGTTAAAATCAAATTTTTGTGAACGAGAGAATCAATAAACAAAAGTTGCGGAAGTAACATTGACCAAAATGTACTGATTTAAAATACGCTGTATTTTATTTTTAGATGAAAAAGCCATTTCAGTTTCCTTGTGTTTTATTACTTCAATGTAACAAAACAGAAATGATGCATTTGTACTGAAAGAGACACAGAAGAATGGTATAAACGTTGACAAACCTGATTACACTCAGAGAGTCGGAAGCAAAAACGTGTCTCATGGCGCAGAAGATACAACTTCATTTTAAAACATATATTTCCTGTTATTTTGACAATAGAACGTTTATATTACGCTTCTATATTTATAAATAACAATTTATTATAGTTTTACTGTTTTTATAATTGTTATCCCTCCACGAGATATAGTGCCTCGAGAAACTCGCAACTGGTTACAGTATCGCGGATCCCCTTCGTTGTCGGGGATTTTTCTTGATCAACAGAGGACGATCCTCGGTAGATCGCTCGGACTTAGAGATGGGAATGAGTGCTGGATGGGGAAGGAATAGGACCCATTTTATAGACAACTGCTCCGACATCCGTATGAAATGAAGAGGAAACTATGCATTCAGACAATCAGAACAGAGGACGCCTAGTATTATCATCCAAATAGCTTTGACTCAGCTATTTAGTGGGTATAGAAAATTTTTCTACTACCTAGACCGAGACCAAGGACCCTCCGGTTTTGGAATCGCAGACTCACATTATTTTTATGTAAAAATGAGTATGTGCGTTGGTATGAACCACAAAACGTGTAGATCAATTGGAGTGATTGCCCTCAAATTTGGCACGAATACTTAGTAGCTTAGTTGCAATTCAAAATGTTACCCTAAAATATTATTTTTGTTTTGTTAAATAATACACCTTAATGTAAACGGGTGACATTGTTCCCATGAAGCAGGTGGACGGAGCGTAATGAGAGGGAGAAACAGAACGGGAGGGGCTGAATGGATGGGGCGGGATACGTGGTCAGGACGACCATGGCACGTCCGACCATGGCAGGGGCGTGCATGGAAGGGAATAAAGCGTGCAGTGCAGGCGATGAGGCTGAGGCTGCTTAGTAGACGATTGTGGTAAGCAAATATCCGGACAACGCCGGGTAATCAGCTAGTAGGCTTTGACACTATTATTGAGAGAAAACCAGCGCATCCAACCATGCGATCACATGCTGCGTCCACCCCGTGCTCCATAGGGACTCCCAGCACGTGTTACAGAGCGCGTCGCGCTGCGCCGACCACCGTCCACGCCCGCCCCGCCCCGCCCCGCCCCGCCCCGCCCCGCCCCGCCCCGCCCCGCCCCGCCCCGCCCCGCCCCCGGGCTCCCCCGGGCCGGCCCCCGCCGCGGGCGCGCGTTTGTTTGTTATCTTGGGCGCGTTTTGTTTGGCGAGGAAGGCGGAACCGGCGGGCGCCGCGCGCGCGGGGGCTGTCGATAAGCCCACCGCGTCAAACGCGTCCGGCGGCCGCGTGATAAAACGCGCATCCATACGCATGAATCTTAAATCCACAGGAACACGCCACGCGGCGTGGAGGGGGGGTTGGTCGCGGTCGCGCCACCGCCGCCGCCCCGCGCGTGTTCCACGCCCCCGCACGCTCTTGCGGCGGAGGATGCGGCCGCGCTGGTGGATGATGTGGCGGTTAAGAGGAGGGTGGTGGTGATGCCGGGGGGGGGCGTGAGGTTAAGGCCGGGAGTGGCAGTGGAGGCGGTGCTGAAGCCAGCGGCGGGAGCAGGGATGAGGCGGGAACGTAAGCGGTGGCAGTGGTGGTTGGAGACGGCGCGCGGTTAAGAGCGGGAGCGGGGGTGGTGGCGGGAGCGGGGGTGGTGGCGGGAGCGGGGGTGGTGGCGAGAGCAGGGATGGAAGCGGTGCGTGTTGTGAGACGGGAACGTAGGTGGTGGTTGGAGACGGCGCGCGGGGATGGTGGCGGGAGCGGGGATAGCAGCTGTCGGGATGGCGAGGCGGGATCGCTGATGGTGGCAGTGGCAGACGGTGATCGGTGAAAACAGGAGTGGAGGTAGTGACGGTAGCGGGAATGGGAGAGGTAGGGATGGCGAGGAGGGATCGCGGATGGGGTAGGGTGGGTAGGTGTTGCGGTGAGGGGGCTGGAGGGGCGGCAAGGGGCAGGAAATGTTGCGGTGGCGAGTGTATGGGGAAGGGAGGATATTGGTGGCGGGGCTAGTAAGGGCTGTATTTCTGACAGCGGAGATGAGAGCAGCTATAGGACGAGAAGAGAGAGGGATGGAGGGATGAATGAAAACATGAAGAACAATAACGTTCGGTGATTATGAGGTTAGATTTATAATTTAATTAGGAGTGGGGCCACGAATGAAGAGTCAGGTTATTATAATTGATTGATTTTATGACTGAATTCAAAATATTTTTAAAAGTATCCTGAATTAAACGTTCTTGTTAAATAAAAATATTAAACACACACAGTTTTATTATTGTGTAATTAAATTTTGTAATTAAACGTTTATTCAATTATTAAAGTAATTTCTTGCCTGGAGGGACATCGCTCAAAACTAGGCAATTGTGGCTTACAGTACCAAACTGTAGGTCCCTACATTTTAGCTGTCTTCTGCGTCCTTCAAAATCAAAAATCCAGCTTTTTCATCGTTGCTCATATCTGGTTATAATAAATGGAGTGAATCCAACAATAGTAAATGTCATGCATGATCCAATATTTAAGGATTATTCGATGTGCCAAAGGTTAATTTAGTCGATATTGTGTGTAAACTGCAACTTACACTCAAAGGAAAACCTCTTCGTTGCGTATTGGAATATTGTCGGACCAAATCTTTTATTCAAATACTAATCAAATTCAAAACATTGATTGGTGTGCATTGATTTATTCAGAGATGTCTGTTTACGTGTAATGATACAATAGTTGGTCTCCAATGAGAAAATACGTATATAAACTTATCTAAATCGAATATTCATCGTTAGTAAGGACAGACAAACACGGTAAAGACGGATATTGAAATAATTATTAACTGAGCTGTTAAAAATAATGATGGATTAGCAGATGAGAGGGATGCCGTAGGATAATAGCCGGCGAGAAAGAAATGAAACGTCGTTGGTGAGACATCGGTGAGAGGTGGAAGTAATGAATGGCAGAGGAAAGATATAGAACGAAGTGTGACAAAGGGTAAATGAACAGGTGAGAAAATATCCAAATGGCTTTGACTGAACCGACAAAGAAGAGAAACCAGAGAATGGTTATACAGATTGAGGAGTACATTAAAAGGACCTGCGCGAGCCTCAACGTTGTCATGTATTAGGAACAAAGAGACTTGCACTGAAACTATCGGAGACGGCGACATTGTTCAGAGATGAGGCGGGGGATGACCGAGCGGTAGCGCGGGTAACGAAAGCGTCAACAAAAGCAGCGTGGGCGCTAGAGTCGGTTCGGTAGCCGCAACTGCAGCGCCCGCTCCCGCTCCCAGGCCCTGCCCCACGCTGCGCCGCTCGTGATCAATTGCGGCGCGGATCAGCGGCGCGCCGCTGGCCGCGGGCTCTGCGCTGCCTATCCGGTTTTCACAGGCGCCCGACCCCACAGCCCCGCACGCACGCACACGCACGCGACCTCGCCCACGCCCACCCGCCCGTTCTCCCTCGAATGCAGACCGCTCTCGCTCTCTCCCTGTTCACACACTCTAGGTCTCGGAGGATCTCCTGTTTGGATCTATATCTCCTCTGCTAACCGTGGTCCGTTCTTACGCATTATCACGTCTGGCCGTTTCCATCTCCTTTCTGCGCCTTATCGCCTGGCCGCCCCCATCTCCTGGCCTCATCGCATCTCCTGGTCTCACCCCATCTCCTGACCGCTCCCCATCTCGTGGCCACTCCCCATCGCCTGGCCGCCCCCATCTCCTGGCCGCCTTCCATCTCCTGGCCGACCCCCCCCCATCTCCTGGCCGCCCACAGCTCCTGATCTCACCCTATCTCCTGGCCTCATCTTATCTGACCTCACTCCATCTCCTGGCCTCACCCCCTCACCTGGCCTCACCCCTTCTCCTAGCCGCGCCTCATCTCCTGGACGCCGCCCATCTCCTGGCTGCACTCCATACCCCCTCATCTCTCCTAATCCTTCTGTCCGCCTCCTCCTCCTGCTCGCATCGTACTGTCCACGCCCCTCTCCTGTTCCTATTCCTCTCCTATCCCATCCGCACCCCCTCTTCCGTCCGCACATCTCCCACTGCAAGTCTGCACGGACATTCGTTCGCCCTCTTCCACTCGCATATCCATTCCTGCTCACCAGCGTGTCCTCAGCAAGTCCGTAGGCTCCTGTTTCCACTAAATTGCATTAAATGGCAATGCAACGCACCAATTCGTCACGGCAAACGGCTAAATTAAAGGTGATAGTAATGAAGGAGAATTCATAATGAGCGAAGAACGATCGGAAAATCTATTGAGACATTAGATCGAGTAGGGTACAAGAGATAATACTCTTCTGTCTACAATACCAATCATATATCCACGCTCAACTATCATGCTTTCACACGTCATAATTAATTGACGTGAATTTCTTCAGTACATTTCATTCCATTCACTCAGTATCCTTCACTCAAGCTTTCTTCGTGCTGGCGAATGTCAATCCATACGAGTGAAGGGACACATTAGCATTTAATTAAAACACTTTAAAACACTATTTAGACATTATTAATGAATGAACATATTGCGAATAAAACTGACGTTGACTTGAATGCTTCTCAGCAGCCAAAAATGACTTCCTGCAGTATCATGATCTAGCCGTGAGTTGTAGGTTTATTCGTTTTCTTTAGGTTTCAGTCTACTGTAGTCTGGTGATAGTTAATCACGTGTATGGAGCACGCAAAAACAGTAAATCTAAAAGCTCTATAATTGAGAGTTTAGTAACAATGTTTCAGCGTAACTCTTTTCTCTTTGTGTGAAGAATCCATTACTGAAATTTAGCCGTTGTTTTGCTGCAACTGTATGAAGAATGAACATTTTGTTAGCTTTTCTCAACGCTTTTCTCAACGTTTAGTTTTCTTACTATTTACAAATGCAATAACAATATGGCTGCGACCCGTATAAATCGTAATATCTCAATTTTGCCAAAATATATTCTCAAGCTCTTTGGTTAACCGATGTAATTAAAAGAAGACTGGCTCACAAATGTTGTACAGTCGAGAGAGAGATTATTGAAAGTGTCTGCTTCAATAAACTAGGCGATGAAGCAATACTTTCTGATATCTACTATGGTATATAACGACGGACGTTCAGCGTTGGAATTGCATAGTGTCAGGAAATGACATGTTTTTGTAAATACTCTAAAATCAATTATTCATTTATTGCATTATTATAGTTGGAATGTTCGATTATTTTTTTTCTATACAGAAATATATTGCCTTTTTATGTATTTGTCACAACACGTCTACCGAAGCTAATCATTGACCATCACAACCTAAGATTTTGTTTCCTGAGCCACGTTCTTCAGATTGAGTAGAAGTCGAATATTAAATCAAATAAATTTATAGAATCGGTAGTGGTTTGGTTACCTTGTTTTTGTAACCAAAACTTCCATTAGGGGTCATTATATTAGTCGTCAGAGAATCATGTGGTTTATCATGCAACTATATTGTGGAAACACTGAAGCTCGAAAACAATAGAAGAATTGTTTATTCAACTCGGACTCGCATTATTTTTCATGGAGAAACAAAAGAAGTTACCGATATTGTACAAGCACCAAAGGGAGACCTAACAATGTTGTAAAGGAGATGTAGACGGAAAAATATTTGTCCAAATAGAAGAGAATGAATGAATGAATGAATGAATGGTACCGGGAAAAGGAAGAGAGATGAAATATGGGACGAACGCGGAGCTTGATCTGTGCCTCACTGAAAAGAAGGAATTGTGTCTGGAATTGTATATTCTTCAACAAGCGAATAATCGTGGCTATTATTCACGTGTTGATGTTTGTGACAAAAGCGACGTAGGAGGGAGTGTCGTATTTTCTACGAGTGAATAATAGCCATTATGCGCATGTAGAAGACTGACTTTCTGAAGGATTGAAAATATTTAGCACAAGTTTTATGTTTGATTTTTGCCCTCAGATATTGTCGAGACTAAACCAGTGCAAAGATTAATTTACCTTCTAAGTTTACTAATTCAGCCATAAAAAAACTACATCTTACAGCAAGACCCTGTATCTAGGAGCTCTACTTACAGCATCATCAACAGCAATTAGCACGCGATGAGCTGTCTTTTCCAGCCCATGCAAATGTTTAGGACGGTGAAGTTGAAATTATAATTTCGCGTAAAACGTGTTTGTTAGGAATAGAATTTCCACGCAAGTAAGTTATATAGCAATTTTATTTGGTTGCATTAAATAATTTTCTTGTGCTAGTGCTCATGAGATATTGTAATTAAATGAATAAATAATTGAATTCATCTCCGTCAAATATTAATTTATTTAGAGAGCTAGCTTTCGACGGCTTTGCCGTAATCATTGTCTGTCTTTACTTGGCGTGATAACCGCGTACGGGCCACGGTCTACCAGCAGCCTGTACAGTCCTCCCGGACTCGCAGCCATGGGTTAAGGGGTTACGTGTGGGTAGAACGAAGACATCCCCACGCCGAAATCTGGTCTTCTCAACCTGAGAAATGAGTTTTCTCATCGTCATACAGCAACTTATAATGGGGCATAGCGAAGAAAACGCACACACAAAACACCCGCTTGCCCGGCCGGATAGTGAACCCGGGGTCATGTCATGGAAAGCGAGCACGAGAACAAATGAACTAAACCGCGAAGATGATCATCAGTTTACAAATAATAGATAAAATAAAATATAAATAAAATGCAAAGTAAATACAAAATAAGTACAAAGTAATATAAATAATAGATACATTTAAAATATTATATAATAATAATATTAATAATAATAATATAATAATAATAATAATAATAATAATATAATAATAATAATAATAATAATAATAATAATAATAATAATAATAATAATAATAATAATTAAAAACAAAAGAGTACTAAAAAGGAATTAGAAAACATTAATGTAGATGTATGTCTGATTACTGAAACAAAGAAAAAATTAAAAGGCACATTAGAATACCTAAATTACCTACTTTTATATAGTGGAGTACCTCAAAATAAAAGAACATCATCAGGGGTAGGAATAATTAAATATTCCTTAAAAATAGAATCCAGAGTTATAATTTTGTAAGCGATCGAATAATAATTGTGAGACTAAAAATAGCTAGAGGATATCTTACTACGATTATCTCCATTTATGCACGTAAAGAGGGACGTAAAGAAGAAAGCATAAACTTTTATGAATCCCTCCAGTCCCATTTAAACCCTATGAATAAGACAGATTTCATAGCAATTGGAGGTGATTTTAATGCACGTGTTGGAAAACAAATTATGGGAAATGTAATTGGAGATAAAGGAAAAAAACTTTAAATGAGAATGGCATAGTCCTGAGAAATTTTGTTAGTTTTAATGAGTTTAAAATAACTAATAAGCCACCATAAAGATACACATAAATACACATGGTTAGCAAGAGTCAGGAGATCAATAATCGTCTACATCCTATCCAACAAGAAACTTCTCCATACGTGAATGATGCACGAGTATATAGGAGCTGTGACGTTAGTACAGATCACTTTTTAGTTCTTTGTAAACTTAAAATCCCTAAGACATGGATCTACAAAAAAACGAGCGTTACGCAAAATAAAACGAATTTTAAAGTATACCTGCTACAACAAGAGAGTATAAGAAGAGTATATTGCTCACGATTGCTAACTTCTCTAGATCAAAGAGCAATCAGTACAGATGTAAATGTTGAATTGCAAGATTTTAAAGATAATATTACAAGTAGCAGAAGAAGTCTTACGTAAAAGTCTTACTTAAGACCAAAAGCAAGGAATAAGAAGGGTGTTCTAAATTGGAACGAAAAAATACAAGAAATTGTTGATCAAAAGAAAAAGGCTTTCCTACGGTATCTCCAATCACGTTCCAGACACGTTCCAATCATGTTCCAGACAATAGCATATAAAAATAAAAGTGCAATTGCTAAGTGGCCTTTCTAATAAATTAGAAAAATAAAGTGAAAAAGTTGGGATAGGTATACAAGCGAGATTGAACACAACTATAAAATAATGAAGTATTTAAACTCGACAGAAAGAGATACATTAAAAATCAACATCTCCGAGAAAGAATGATTTCCATACTATCAGTCTCTGTGGACAAATACAGAGACTCCTGAAAACCCTTAATCGGAAACAATAACAGAAGCGGACCCCATTGAACTCGACGAACTGAACACCATACTTAAAACGTTCAAGAATAAGAAGTCACCGGGAACTGACTGCATGAATGCTGAACTACTAAAAGAAGTGAGTGAAGTAAGGAGGACATTCCTCGAAATAATTAATAAGTGTTGGAGGAGATATACCATTTCCGAAGATTGGAGGAAAGGAATTATATGCCCTATCATCAAGAAAGGTAGCAGACAGGATTGCCAAAATTATAGAGGAAAAAGTCTTCTCAACACAGCCTATAAAATATATGCTAAGATAATAACTCGGAGATTAAATATAATTAATGAGCATATGTTATTGGAGGAACAGTGCGGTTTTAGGAAAGGTCGCTCATGTTCCGACTACATATTTGTAGTGGAACAGCTAACACAGAAGAGACGAGAATTTAACTTACCGACATATATACTATTTATAGACTATGTAAAAGCCTTCGACAAAGTGTCGCGAAAGAAACTCTGGGAGATAATGCATAAAAAAGGATTCCCAGCCCACCTAATAAGAGCAATACAAAGCCTCTACTTCGACACTAAAATTTTCATTGATAAAGGATTTCAAAGAAGTAATAATTTTTAGAAATAAATCAAGGAGTCATACATGAGTGCCCACTTTTTCCAGCACTATTTAGAATTTATATAGATGAGATTGTCCGGCAATGGCAAGGGCAAATGAAAACACATTTTAAAATAAATGACAAATCTCTAAATACCATATTGTTTGCAGACGACCAAGTTATTTATAGTAGCTCAGAAGATGAATTATAAATTGGAGCACACAAACTAAACGGACAGGCAACAAAATATAATATGCAAATCTCCACTAGGAACCAACCAAATATAATATGCAAAATCAATGGGCTTTGAAGGAACAAACCACATTTGATGTAAAATTGTGATTAATAATGAACCCATAGAACAGACAAACAATTTTACCTATTTAGGCTTCAATGTGTCTTACTGCCAGAAAAATGACATAAGCCGGAAATTAAATAGATTTTATAACATATGTGGGACAATAAGAAGAACATTAAAAAACGAGACTTTAAAAACCACGCAACTCAAATCCTACAAAACAATGGCTGAACCCATGCTAATTTATGCATGCGAAAACTGGACAATGAATAGAACTGACAGTAGAAAAATAGAAAGCGCCGAAATGAAATTCTTACGTTCAGTAGCAGATTACAATATCTTAGATAGACAATATGATATCACAACCGAACTGAATATATTCAATCTGATGGACAGAATTCAATCATTTAGGAACAACTGGCATGATCATATTCAACGCATGCCTCCAAACAGAATTCCCACAATAATGTACCAGTAGAATCCTAAAGGAACAAGAAATGTTGGCCGCCCGTTAACAAGATGGAGAGACTCACTCTCTTGATGTGAAAAAAAGGCCTTAAGGCCTAAATCCACGAAGCAGAAGAAGGAGAAGAAGAAGTAGAAGAAGAAGAAAAACAAAAGAAATTCCAAAAAGTGAAACACTTTTTCACCGTGAGTGGCAAAAGTCAGGAGACTGTGCGCAGTGTCTTTGACAACCCCTTCTACAAAAACTAACATACTGGTACCGCTACGTCGATGACATTTTAGCTCAACGAACTCTTCCGATAGCAGGGAGTCCAAAGGTTCATGACCCTTCCCTCTCTACGTACTTCCCGCTATGAATGCAGCCACTCCTAACTTGGAGGCAGAGGCTGTTTGCAGCCACCCGTTGCGGATCACACACTGCTGTTGTGTTCGAGAAGCCTTTTCCGCCATCATCAATCCTCCCTTATTCTTCGAAGATGCCGTTGATGGTCTCCTCTGGAGTACTTCTTCGTCTGACCCGTCACCGTCAACCTATACAGCAAGGGAGGTCCTACCAGTAGCTGGGCTACCGCCGACAGCTCTAAGGCTCATGGGGGTACTCAAACTCCACCAACTACAAGGTCGTTTACTCCCTACGTTGGGTTATTATTATTATTATTATTATTATTATTATTATTATTATTATTATTATTATTATTATTATTTCTATTATCATTATTATTATCCTTTTATTATCTCATTTAATTGGTACATTGAATTATTGTACAGATATATAAAATCAAAGCACAATACAACTATTTTTTAAAAGAAATTATATTACATTATTTCCCATGAATTTCCGCACTATCCTTGTTGTTGAAATAACAACTACATTCTGCATGAGTTTGTACAGGTCTTCATTCAAACCCAGTTGCTTAAGGCCCCACATCAGACTCCTAGGGATGACTCCGGTGCTTGAAACAATTATCGGAATAATGTTGACTCTTTCCATATTACACTGTTTCTTAACGGGTTCAACAAGATCTGCATATTTACTGATTTTGTCGGTGTATTTGTTTTTAATGTTGTCAGTATTTGGGACAGAAACATCAATAAGTATGACATGTTTCTCACACTTGTTAATCACAACCAAATCCTGTCTGTTGTGAATCACTGTCTGGTCTCTTAAGATAGTTTTATCCCAATACAAGCGCCACTCTTCGTTCTCCAAAACAGATTGGCACATAATACGGTACCTTATCTTCAGTCAGAAGACGACATTTCTGAGCCAACGCGTGATGTAAAATTTCGGCCACAAAATCATGTCGCTGTTTATACTCGGTGCCGAGCAAATGTGTACAACCCGAGGTAACATGTTGAATTGATTCCCCTGTTGGACAACCATAACGACACAGCTCATTCTGCACATTGCCATCTCTAACAATTCGATTCAAATAGTTACGCGTTGGAGTAACTTGATCCTGAATAGCCAACACAAACCCTTCAGTTTCTGGAAAGATCTGTCCTGATATAAGCCATGTTCTTGGCTCACTTCATGTGGATGTCTTCCATGAAGAGCTTTGGCCATCCATAAATCTCTCTTCTGGCCGTCATTGCATGAGAAGTCCGCAACATCCTGTCGCGACAGCTCTATCGGAGTATAGGCATCTGCTTCACAAAATGCTTTATGCAGTTTTAATATATTTGCTTTAGAGTGGAAATACATTCTCATGCTCTTCACTTGCCAACGAAGTTGGTTTCTAATATCTGTGAGTCCTCTCTCACTCACATTTCTCGGAAGAGTTATACGTTCGACTGCAGATTTTGAATGGTGCATGCGTGCTTTCGTCATTAACTCTCATTTTCCGTTGTAAGTTCGCCAGTTCCATTAAAACTCTGTTTCCGTTGTTTCATTCGCCAGTTCAACATGACATGTTCCAAGAAAGAGACAACTTTTGTATCAACCTCATAGATCTTAAGTATTTCTATCAGCCAGGTATGTGGTACAGAATCAAAGGCTTTTTTGTAATCAATATACGCCATGAACAAGTTACGATGTTTTGCATATGCTTGACCACACACTACTGAATCTTCGATTAACTCGTTTTATTATTATTATTATTATTATTATTATTATTATTATTATTATTATTATTATTATTATCGTTCAACTTGTGCGTCTGTCACCGTTCTGCTTTTCTAAGCGCCTATCATTTAACCATCTTCTGTTAAACTTAACTTATTCGTTAATCAACTTCTATAGTCAAATTCCCTCACCAATACAAATTATTGACTAGTTCTTACCTCCTTATGATTTGTATAGAGATTCTTTGAAAAATATTGAATATTTGGATTTCTCATTAATACCATAGTTAGAAATTACAAAGTAATTGCTTTCAAACCTCCCACTCTAAGTTTTGAACATTTCGAACACTTCAGAAATTCCTATTTCTCGAGAAGAGAGAAACCCTAAAAGAATAGTCTTTCAGAGAGACCATTTTCCAAGCAATGAAAACGAAGTCAGCGTTCAAAACAGCAGATGATGAAATAAATGAGCACTTCATGTTCATTAGCACTGGTGGCGCCTACTGGTTTTGTCTCATCAAAACGAGCGTTGCGAGAGCACGTGACAAAAGAGGTCAGAGGGCGACACTGCAGTGCCGTCGCCACCGCTTCCCTAATAAATCACTGTTTTGTGCAGAGCCGACAGAGTGGTGTAAAGATAGTTTTAATTAAAATCGAACACGTATGAAGCTGACAGCCTGCTCTGCAGGAAATTTATTGCTCTTAACAAGAAGCGAAACTGGTGTGACAGAGAGGCGTTTGGAATGATGGGCTCGGTGTCAAAAAGGCAGCCATCACCCTTCTCTTCACGACAAGCAAGAATTTCCCTTGATGGAGTATCAATCCTTACACATCTATCAAAAGAAGAATTTCGTCGGCGATACAGTTTTACGATGTTACACCAGAGGTTGTTCTATTTTACCTCACCGAATGGGTACTGCAAAAAAGAAAGATATATGCAATGTACTCGAAATACTTCGATTCGTTCGAAATACTCTCGGTTATCTCTTAGAACTACTATAGTACAATAAACTTCCTTGGCCCAGGATCAGGGAGAACAATTGAAGAAATCTCGAAAAAGAGGATCTTTAATTCTCACAATTATAGTAATAATTAAACGATGTGCGAGAAAACTGATGTCCCACAACTCATTCTATAAAATATAAGTAATTTCATTTTAAGAAATCTAAAAAAAACTGTATTTTCCCATAACGGCAGGTAAAAGCAGTTTTACGTTGTTATTTTTGTTCACCATAATCTTAAGGTATAATCCCGGAGAAAAAACAAAACATTTCCACCAAAATCTGGTATGTAAACATTTTTTACACAATTGTCACGTATTCTTATTATTTTAAAGGGTCGATAACTTGGCTTTCGAGATTCACTATTTCAGAATATTTTTGTTTATCTTCATAATTAGCCTCTCACATATTTCACTCTTTCTACACGGCAGAGGAAAGTTAAAGAAACATAACATCTTACGGTCGTAAGATGGCAGCAGATGTCGCATTCGGATCAACCCTTCTGATGGCATGCGGACGTTCCAGTCTCTCATTCTATTTTGACACGTCACCCTACGCTCGTAAAACTGTGTCTAGGATCTCATATTTAAAGAATGAAAGCGGATTTTAGGCTTGTCCACTAAAAAAAGTTTCGGGGAGATCCGGACGGACGAACGGACGGACGGAGATACGTACCGGATGTTTTGATGAGAAGAGAATAGCCAACTTAATCACGAGATTCATGGACAAAGTTGATTAATGTACTGAGAACGTGAAGTATTTTTATTCATTATTTGAGTAATAGCCACCTTACCACGTCTGATCTCTGACCGGGAGGTCCTAGGGTTCGAGTCTCGACGGTGGGAGGATTTTCGACACTAGCTTGTCAGCTAGGTCCAGTTCACCCGCTGTCGCGAGGCGAATTCTAGCGGCCGGCTGCTTTGGTCAATGGTTTCTCCGATCAACCACGCGAATGCTGAAACAGTAACGCTGGTGAATGCTGGAACAAATGAGCCATGGACCGTGTGCGATCTTTCCTTCCTCTTCCTAATCCTATCCTCATCCCTTACTTATACACACACTTACATGTACTACACTACTACACATGCTGGGCCACCATTCGGGAGCTTAGAGCTTGCCCCGGCTAGGGCAGTTTCACACTGGTGGGAGATAACTGGTTGTGGAAAACCCCGCAAGCCGAGTGAAGGTCGGCCCCGTATCTCGCCATCCAACAAGGGAAGATCACTGCCACCTCCCGCGTTAAAAATTTGCATTGCACTTGCAGGACTAATGACCTTAACAGTTAATGCGCCTGGAATTGCTCATCAATCAATCTTACTGCCGCTGACGGCTTCATCGCTATTAGTTGGAGCTTCCACTCTTACCACCGTTGCTTGAATATATTTCCTTTGATAAAACTTCCACATTCTCAAAAAATTCAAATGTTGATTCTGTTAGTATTACAAATCTCAAGGCAAATACCAGTAATTGTTTGAGTGGAAGGCAAATATAAACATTGTCTATCATCCTCCTATATCTGTTTTCAGTGACTCGTCGCTTTGAAACTGTTCAGATAGTTGAGTTACTTAGTTCTTCAAAATCCCATGAGAGACTTCATGACGTGAACCATTAAGAATAAGAGGAGCACAGCGCTAATTAAGTCTCATACATAGCACGTCAGTTCATTTCAGTCACGATGCACCTCTGGCTGCGACTCCAGTAATAACGCTTCGATCTAGTAAAAAGACGGGAGACATGTCTCCAGAAAGAAAAAGCCTTCCGACGCACAGAGATGTTTGTGTTACGTATCACTTCCGGCGCATGAAACAGAAACCGCAGATCGGGTCTTCCCAGCCGGGAACAGCCCTACAAGTGTATTCCCAGAGCTCTGGTTTCCCCGTAACGCTCCATAACGATCAGGGCACGCCTTCGTAATGTCAGTCGGCAATGGTGTCAGTTCAATGTAACCGAAAGCAACCGCAGCGCAGACAGCTGTCTGGAGCTGAGGCGCGTGTCCCTCGCCTGGCCGGGAGAGCATGCTGGTGGGCGGGCGTTGGGGCAGTAGCACGAGTGCAGGCTCAGGGCTGTACAAGCCAACTGGGTTACGCGAGTTAAGTCACTTGGTGAGTTAAGTCACTTGGTGAGTTTTGGGAGGTGCAAGGTTGAGATACGTTGCACAAAAATGTACTATTTATATGTCAAATTTACTACGGAATTGAAGGGAATTCAATATTTCCTTTAATATCGGCTTTACAGTAATCTCACATTCCCCCTCTTTTTTTCAATCTCACTTTCATGACTTACCTTTCTTTACACAAACATCATCGAGTGAGTGTACACTCAATCCAGGGAAGGTCACGGTCGTTGCATAAAATAGGGATAAACATCGTAGGAAAATATTACCATAAATACTTAAGACCTACACTATACAAATTAAATATAAATATATCTACGATTATTAAATAAAGTTTTGTTGAGGGATGTTGATAAGGCATTAAATAATACTAAATTAGTTTCCTAACGTTTCGGAATACACTATTCAAATCTATGGGCTTACCACACAATAACACGCCTGAGCTCCCACAAGGCTAAGCGAGATTGTGAAACTTTTGCCCACTCTTTCTAGTACATTATCATACTTCATCTTGCAAATGTGTGTGTGCATATACCTACGAGTGTTCTTCTGTGGTTTAAACATATTTTTTTTATTTTTCACAGTTAATGATGTCACTTAGCTCGTCAAATACAAGTAAAGAGGTTTGAAGATTCTTCGTGAAAAACAAATCGGAAATGTTACTTGTGAACATTGTACTGAAATGTCATTTACTTCCATCACAATGATATTTTCCCAGTTCAATGTAGTTGTTCTGAACGAGTATGATGTTTTTTAATATTGGCATCATTAAATTACCTGTACGTACAATAATTTAAATACAAACATAATAATATTTTTTCCTAAACTTATTTTCATTTAACAAATAGTTTGTAGATAAAATGGGTTAAAAAGGTTGTTCTAAATATACTTATTAATTGAAATAGATATAAAGATATCCATTTTTATGTGATTGCATGACATTTTTATCACACACAATTTATGCATCGTATGAGTTTTACATTAGTTTCAACATGTTCAGTGGAGGAACAAAAATAAAATTTTGGCTTTGAGATTTAATTGGCAGGACATCCGGAAACAAAACTGAATTACAAATTTTGAAATAAATTTAAATGCCATTTGTTTCAGATTATCACGATGAAAGAAATGTCTTTAAATTTCCTGCTCATTATTTGCATGCTGCGGAAACGCTTCACTGCAAATTAATGCTCAGCGGTATCAGTTCCAGGAAGATTTATGACATCTCCCTTAGATAATGATAAATTAATGAGAGTAAATGGGTGATTTAATGATTGTGAATGGCAATGACCTCTCTGTTAGTAATACCTAGTGAGGCTTCCTTTGAAAGGCGTAATGTTATTGGATGGATATATTCTCCGTTACCATTTTACTTTCGTGCTAAAAGCAAACTAGAAGCGTTCCTATTGAGCTCTAAATAACAAACTAGTAGAGGCAAAATTAAGAGATATCGTAGCAATGG
Organism: Teleogryllus occipitalis; assembly: GCA_011170035.1. NCBI lineage: Eukaryota > Metazoa > Arthropoda > Insecta > Orthoptera > Gryllidae > Teleogryllus > Teleogryllus occipitalis. The sequence goes on from BLKR01000012.1 coordinate 1,474,470, forward strand.
CATATCAGTAAAATTCAATTAATTATTAACGTCACAAAATTGATCTAAAGTAATATTAATTATTAGGTAATTTGTTTATTAATCACTTTAACAATAGTATTAGCATACAAGTATAAAGAGAAAGTATTTAAAAAGTACTCGTAATACACGATCTTATTAGTTCGTAAAATAAGTTAACAATATTCAAGAACCTCCTCCAGCCATTGCAGCCAAGAAAGTCTCATTAGAAACCCTTATCCACACGCAACAATACCAACCTGTTTAATAAGAGTTACTTTACCCATTTCCCTTCTGCAAATCTGTTTCCACCTCAAGGCACTAAACAAAATCGTGCTGCACCCTCGCTCTCCCGTTTACGAGCAGGGAAGGCCGCGTGGCCCTGCTATCTCTTGCAGCGAATCTGCAGCGTGCTGGGCGCAGAGGGCCGTGGCCAGCGCCAGGACGAGAGAAGAGCAAGCAGCGGCTACGGGGAGCGGTTGAGGGGAACAGTTGCAGGGCTCGGTTACGGAGAGCGATTGCAAGAAGCGGCTGCGGGAAGCGGTTGTGGCGAGATGTTGTCTGAAGCAGTTGCAGGAACGGACGCGAGAAACGGTTGCTTGGGGAGAGCGGTTGCGAGGAATTGTTGCGGAGAGCGGTTGCAAGAAGCGGCTGCGGGGAGCGGTTGTGGCGAGCTGTTGCTTGAAGCAGTTGCAGGAACGGACGCGAGAAACGGTTGCTTGGGGAGAGCGGTTGCGAGGAATTGTTGCGGAGAGCGGGTGCAAGGAATGGTTGTGAGGAGCTGTTGCGGATAACGGTTGCGAGGAACGATTAGGGAGAGCGGTTGTGAGAAACGGTTGCGGAGAGCGGTTGTAAGGAACGGTGGCAGAAAGCGGATGCGAGAAACGGTTGCAGGGAGTGGTTGAGAGGAACGGTTGCAGGGAGTGGTTGCAGAGAGCGGTTGCAGGAAACGGTTGTGGGCAGCGGTTGTAGGGAGCGGTTGCAGGGATCGGTTTCAGGGAACGGTTGCAGGGAGCGGTTGCATGGAGCGGTTGCAGGGAGCGGTTGCGGAGAGCTGTTGCGGGGAGCTGTTGCGGGGAGCGGTTGCGGAGAGCTGTTGCGGGAAGCTGATGAAGGGACCAGTGAGCGTGAGAGGGGAAGAGAGAGTGGGGGGCGTGGCGAGGGCGACTGAGAAACCCTGAGTTGGAGCCGCGCGTGTAAACCGCGCCCGTAAAAACAGCGAGCGCAGCGATGCAGGAGGCGGGCGCAGGATCTTCGGGCGCGTGCTCTTTTCCCCGAGTCGCCGCGCGGGGCGCGCCTGCACCGCATTTGCAAGTCAATGGGTTTAATACTCGCAGCTTACTAACAATTACCGCGAGCGGCGCGGCGCGCGGCGGAGAGGAGCGGTGGGGCGGATCGGAGCGGGTCGGAGCGGGTCGGGTCGGGGTGGGGCGGGGCAGGGCGATGCGGGGCGGGACGGGGCGGGGAGGGACGGGGCGGGGAGGGGCGGGGCGGGCGGGGCGGGGCGGGGCGGGTTTGCGCGAGGAGACAAATTCGGCCCACGCGACGTCTGGGCGGAACGGGCTCCCACCTCTGGAGGCGGGCCATGGATGTGATGGGAGGAAAACGGAGCTGGTGAAGACGGAGAGTGGAAGACTAGGAGTTGGATCTGGTGATTAATGGGAGAAAGCTTACGAACGATAGGAAGAACTGCTTTGGTAGGAGAGTTTTAAGGGGAGGGGAAGTAGCTGCCACCAATAGAGGTGTAAAAGTAGACACGATATTTTGTATTCAGGGTCCGTAGGGTTAGGAAGGATGAAAGACGGAGAAATGGATAGAGAAAGAAGAGCGTGGAGAAAAAAAATGTGGGATCTGAGGGCAAAGAGAATCGAGGGGAATAGAGTGCGGGCTCAATTGCCTAAAGAAGTTTTAAATTGACACTAATAATAGTGGGAGATCAGACATGTTGGCAAAAGTTTATGGAGGCAGCTTCGCGGCAGTAGAACCATTCACGGACGCTCTCCGGCTGACAGGCGTTGTGAAATTGAACGCAGGATGCCACAAAGGATGTAACCAATTAGCAAAAATAACAATTAAGTGGGAGAAGGCGATGTTAATGTCAAACTTATAAACCGGGAGCGGTAGCTCAGTGCATCAACTGATGTTACTGTTGCGCCTCTCACCGGGAGGTCCAAGGTTCGAATCCCGACGGTGCACACTGGTTGAATCGGGCCTAAAACCTGGCCATAATTGGAAATGCGAGTGGATTTGCGTAAAAATGAATATCAATGGTTTTTTGAGTTTGCTGAATTTGAATATCATAAATAAATTTCAAAATTCAAAATGGCGGATCTACTCATTTAAAAACAAACAAAAGTGCTTAAAAATGTACGTGTTGGGTTCTGGAGATCACTGATTTCGAATATCCTAATGAAATTTCAAAATTCAAAATGGCGGTTTGGAAATGGCTAACTGACATAAAATAATGTGTGTTGAAATATGAATTCAATAGTTCTCGCGGTTGCGGTTTAATATTGTTATCATTCCTAAATTCATATCAGTAATTTTCTTATTAAACGTAATTATGGGAAGGATAAATCAAAAAAATATACTGGGAAAATAATTCTCGGTGGTGTAGAAGGCAATTCCGGAATATCTAGAGTTAAATCTTACTATGTAGCATTGCAGTAAACAGGGTATAAAACAAAAAAGGTGCAGATATGTGCATATCAATGTGTGTTATTCTGATTAAGTGCATTCTACTTGATAAATAAAAAATATGATTGAGGAAGGAATACGCAGGACAAAATATATAATTCACTATACACGTGACTAACATTATTACGCTCTATACGTTAGAATTCAGCCGTATCATATATAAAATATTTTCTGAAAAATATATCTAACTTGTAGTCAAAAGTGTCTTCTATTCGGAAATACAAAAAGAATTCACAAAAAATTTAAACACTTTTCTTTTTAATTTCACAAATATAGTAGGCAAGAACCAATGAATTCGAGTGTTTCGAGAAACGGTAACTTCACGAGACCGCGAGGAAGACAAAAATCATTGAAATAACTTTCGAGAGCTGAAGTAGTGTGCTCCAATGTCTTTCAAACTAGATTTGCTAAGTCAGAATTCCGAACGCGCACTTTGAATTTTGCCGTTACGGCCAGGTTTTGGGCCCGAGTCAACCAGTGTGCGTCAGCAGGATTATCGACACTATCTTTTCCGCTAGGGCGAATTCAGTCGCTATCTGAAGAAGAATTCTAACGGCCGGCTGCTCTGATCGGTAGTTTTCGTGGTTTCCCCGAACAACAACAGGTGAATGCCGGAGCAGAACCCTAACAAACGGGCCATGGACCGCGGGCGATCTTCCCTTCTTCTTCCTTTTCTTATCCTCTCCCCTTATACACACACACTTACACTAACATGCACTACACCACATATTCCGGTCGGGAGCTTAGAGCTTCTCCCGGATGGGGCGGTGCCCCGTTGGAAGGAGAGTCCTGGTTAGGGGGGAAACCCCGCTAGCCGACGGTAGGTCGATGCCGGATCTCGCCATCCAGCGGGGGAAGATTACCGCCATCTTCTGAGAGAGAAACATGCACTACACTTACGGGACTAATTACCTAAGCTGTTGACGCGCCCGGAATCTAACCAATTAATCGAACTCATAAGTTTCATACCGGATAGCTAAAAAAAACAAACAAACAAAAAAACGACAAATGAAATACTAAGTAATCGATCCAACAGCCATTGTGTAAACAATTGTTTTTTTCTCTTAGGGAAGTATTCTTTAGGAATCAACAAAGGAACAGGGGATAAAAAACAGCTAGATACTTTTTTTCGAAATTGTGCTTGCGTTTTTTTTTTCAATACAAATTCTTAAAAGGTTAAACCGGTAAAATCTTCTTAGTGAAAACTTATTTGTTCTATGTCATGACACAGGGAAACGTAGTGTAAGTCTACGCGTTCACAAAATCATTAAAATCACAAAATACAAAATTACAAAATATGCGAGTTTAAGGTACCTTTACTGAATTACGCAAGTTTGAAACTATGCAACCTTTACAGAACCATTTTCCATATTGCTATATTTTTCAATATTTTTTCCCAAAATTAGCATCAATACTAGTTTTATCTCCTAATATTCTAGTCTTCATAAGCACAAAGTGGTTTTATTGCACAGGTTCTTTCCACTTACAAAAGTACTGAGATGTAGTACATAATAAGTCTCAAGAAATACAACGACCACGTTGCAATACAGTTTTTAGTAATTTAGCATACCGTTAGAGAAAACGTATGTCAGACAAAATGTCAAACTATAATTCTTTACAGGTTGAGTGAAAGTTAGTAATAATGCGTAATTGGTCTAGGTAACGTACCTCGTTTATTAACCCCTTAAAGTTTTTTCTTGTTTTTTATTGAAAATAAGAATGTGGTGAAGTTTTTTTGTGTCGCGCGATATTACGGGCATCAATGTTATTAAATATTACTTTGTTCAATAATGAAATACATTTATTGTTGGCTTACCTATTTCAATTGAAATGTGAAACATTTAAATTTGTTTTTTGCGTTCTTGACAATAATGAATGTTGTTTTTCTCTAACCTTGAAGTATGAAATCTTATATAAGAAAAAGGTCAAGTAATTTTCGTTCACTCAAACTGATGTATTACTTTTTATAGTGCAAGGTTTAGTGAACGTAAGTTATTTTGTAATTCAACATTTATTTCATTAAATATTTGTAAAATAATTCTACCTTATTTTAGGGAAGATTACTCGTGGATGTCTTCCAGCAATAAAAAGCCAATTAAAAGCGCTGGTTCGACCAACAACCGCAGGCAATCCCTCGGCAAACTGCAACGGTGGCGATGGTAGCCAACTCCAACAGTCGGAGGCGAGGGTGGCGGTAGCAGCCTGCACTGCATGGCGCCACCGCCCAACTCCTTCGTTCCACTCAATTAACTTTCCGGAGGCGCAAAGAAGATTATCACGAGCGGCGGATGCGATAATGGCGGTATCCAATTCGCGACTGAGGCAGATGAAGGGCCTATTTATTTGAGGCGAATTCGTCCCCCTGGGGCTTATCGCTCGGGCTTTCACAGTTCTTTTATTACGAGTGGAGCTGTCTTAAGACACTGAGGCCCGTAACGAAGCAGAATTTGTGGGTGAATTGTATTTACTTCTCCTCGTTAAGTTTTCAATGTTAAAGCTGCGATTATAGCATTTTTTCTGGAAGAAATATTACTTTTTGAGAAAGTAAGGGAAATAAAACACGTTAATGTTAATGGAGCATTACTAATAAATTTTCCCCGTAGATTGTTAGACAGGATGTTTAACTAATTTTAAACATTTAATCGTGTATGCATTTAGAATACAATTTAAGGGGTTTATTTCGTATGTTCATGCTTTTTCATTTTTTCACTTATACAGCAAATTGTAAATCTTTCCTGGAAGAAAGTTGAATTTTTAATGTTTGGAAGAACAGATACCTATTTACAAAAAGTTTACATATGTGAAACATTTACTTAGTTACAATACATTTAGCAGAACACGTTGATTTAGGATAATTTGTGTTGCGTTTTCTAAAATCTTTATTATACATTACACAAATCCAATTTCAGTTATTCTCATTTCGAAAACTGGGGGGGGGGGCATATATTTTCAAAGATTCAAGAGAAATTGGAGGGATCAACTTTTTTCTCAGTATGTGAAAAATGAACCAATTTATAGGAATGTAACTAATAACTAACTGGGATGTAAATAATTTTCTGAGTTTGTTTATTTTGTCTATTTTAATTCTAGAAAAATAAAGATCATATTAAATCCAATATTTTATTTCACAAGAAAATTATATCAGTAATTTTAATGCTGACTTTTTTTAAATGACTTGAAAACGCTGAAGAAATGCTTCACACCAAAACAGCTGTCCGTCCATCAGTTCGTTTTCATTTGTCAAAATTTCACAAATGTTTCTTTACACATCTCCTACGTCGTTAATATTTTCATTATGGAAATTTTTTTATATTGTGCATTTGTGAGTACAAGTTCTTCAAATAGTTACCTATGAAGTTTCGCGTAAACTCAAAATTTTTCTGTAAAAAAAATAGCTCAAAATTGCACATTTTCAGAAACGCTTAATCGGCGTTTTCTTAAGAACATCTCGAAATATTTCAATGATAGGGTACATATAATGTCACGTTTTATTCGTCTATAATATTCTTATTATAGTCATTCTTCAATTCTACTGTTAGGGCAACGAAAAATTGAGAAAAAGTCTTTTAGGTCGACAGTAGCAGCTAGGAAGAGGTTGGGGCAATACGAAATCGCTAGCCTAACGAGATTAGAAAACCAGTGCAAGAAAAAATGTGCAATTCTGCTGCACCACACTTTTGTCTACTGTTTAACTCCCAAAATGGATGATAATTGTACCGTATGAAACTGGCGTTGCCGCATGACGACATTCTCGCAACTGGAGCAACTTCCACTCTCCATGTCTCCGAGAGTGGAGCAACAAGTGTTACGCGTGCCTAAGGTGGGGAATGGAATGACCAACCCGTGAGCATGATCCCCAAGCTATTCGTTAATGAAGCACCTAGGCAACATTTGACGGGAGCGTAGATTTAGTCCGCTCTCGACCAGCAGAAATGTTGATGATGGAGGTCGATATCTTGTACAGATTGCTAAATGAATTAAGGTTTCTTGCTAACATACTGTTCACATTATCCCTGAAGGAAGGAAATGTAGAACTATATTAACACGGTGCACATTGATTAAGAAACGAGTCATCCACACAATAAGGATTTTCGAAAATCTTGAACTTAATCTACTTCTGATCAATTGTTACCTAACAAACATCAACGGATCATCGATCATTTTAACCAATTTCCTTAAAATCAAAACGGGAGTGACAACAAATAAAAAAGTGTCAATGGTTTTCTGGTCATTTCTTCCTACATCAGGAAGTGTAACTTTATCGTCATTCCCTTGCGATGAACGTCAAAATCGTTATTTTAGTTCGAAAATGTGAAAAACCTAGTTATATGTTGGTGAGGAACGATATTTCACACGCGAAAGTGACATGACGTCCCGGGAGGGGGAGGGGGAGAATCGGGAGTGACGTGCCTGCAACGATGAAATCATAGAACGCCTCGTGACAAGCATCGGCTGCGAATGTCGCGTGACATATGACGGCAAGAAAGTGGACAATAGCATTTTGCAGAGTGACATGATGGAAGCGGAAGGTGTCCATCGCATTATGGAAGTGCTTTACCCGTGGTAGAGATTAAAGAACGATAAAAGTAGAATATAAGGCCCATAAATGTTGTTTAGATTGCAATATTCTTTTAGTCAACATTTGACTTGTTATTAAGCATTGACAGAGGTGTTTTGAAGTATTCATTTATTAAATTATTACGAGTAATATTCTTTACTCCATAGCTTTGACTCCTGCCACAGCGTTTGCAATTAGTTGTAGATGGCTCGTTCAAGAAAGATGTCACGGGTAATACACGCTGTTCCCTTTTTTCAGTAAAGTGAGCCCAGAGTATCCAAAGGAGTCGATGATAGGAACAATGCTAACAATTTAAACTCTCACTGTTAGTCTCCAGCTGCATCGCCCCGTCACATATCTTACGTTCGCCCATCGCGCCGCTCACCTAAACTTTCCAACTACTCACCCTCTGTATCCAGGAATGCCCAGAAACTTACGAAACTACCACGGAGACTGGTATTTTTCGAACGCAAACAATTTCTAACTTATCCGCTCTAACTCACTTCCGATCCCTGATCTGTCCCTCTCTCCCTTTTCTTTCACCGCTGCCTTCCCCGTCCCCTTTCTTCCCCTTCCCCGTTCGCTGCTTCCCAGTTCGCTCTCTTCCCCCACCCGCTCTCTTCTCCGCCCGTTCTCTTCTCCGCCCGCTCTCTTCCCCGCCCGCTCTCTTCCCCGCCCGCTCTCTTCCCCGGCGGCTCTCTTCCCCGCCCGCTCTCTTCCCCGCCCGCTCTCTTCCCCGCCCGCTCTCTTCCCCGCCCGCTCTCTTCCCCGCCCGCTCTGTCCCCCACCCGCTCTCATCCCCGCCCGCTCTCATCCCCGCCCGCTCTCATCCCCGCCCGCTCTCATCCCCGCCCGCTCTCATCCCCGCCCGCTCTCATCCCCGCCCGCTCTCATCCCCGCCCGCTCTCATCCCCGCCCGCTCTCATCCCCGCCCGCGCTCTTCCACACCGCTCTCTTCCCCGCCCACTCTCTTCCCCTTCCGTACATCCCATCTTAACAGCTCTCATTTCCCTATACCATCTCGTTTTAAATAGAATCCTTCCAACTGTTCCCCCTTCTCACTAACACGGCCCGCGACGCCTTCTCGCATACCGTGCGCGCTTGCAGACTCGTAACTCAGCACCTCTTCTGTGTCGCGCCTGTGCGAGTAGCGGCCCGCTCACCTCGCCGACCCCTCCCACGCCTCTGCGGTTGCCCCGGATTGTCTCCACCGCGCCCCACTCCCCCGCAGCGCCGCTGCTACTGCTCGCCCACTGCATTGCGACCTCGGCCACTGCGCCGCAAGCGTCGACAAACCCCACGGGTGAAATCTTGAAAAAGTCGAAACCAATCAGATATTCTATTAGTATTGTGGTATCCCAATGAAAATGTAGTGAATCGCACGAGAACTTCAAACTAGTCGTCAATAATGGATCTGTGTTCTTTCAGGCGCAGATAGATTACTCGTACATCTAACAGAAAAGAATTCTATCTTGCTATAAAATTTATAGGCGTATTCGAATGAATATTGTTATCTTCGGAGTTTGTTTCTGTTTGAAACAAACTCCCTTGCCCCAAATAATCGACTCTAGAAAAGCAGATTAGGAGTTCTGAAATCCAATAAACTCAAAACAAAATGCTAATAGAGTATATTAACAAAATAACACCATACGTATCCGTCAAACGTTATGAGATAATTAGATTCTTTCTTTTGTGACTTTTTTGTGACTTTGTGACGCTTTTTAGTGATGTACACTCTGGTTCGGAGATTGTTAGTTTCAAAGATTCAGTACTTTTTTTCCAGGAAGGTGTCGTGGTTTTATATCTTAATATACCTTAAACATGTCGAAAATAATACAGACAACCATAGCTACGAGAGATTTCAAAGGACATACATTTTATTCTTACTTAAGGAGACGTACTACTCATTCAGTTCACTTTAGTTCAAAATGTGTTCATCACACATAAAGAGGAATTTACTTAAGCAGATTCAAACACATTTGTTCCAGTTACTAAAGTGAATGATAAACAAAAATGCAATACATTTTCAAAATTTTATAAACGGATTGAATGTCTTGTACGTTCTGACTACTTGCCTTTGCCTACGGCCTACTAGAATTTGCGATTGTACTCGTTCATAAGAATTTAAAAACGTGACCATTCTATTTTGGCTTAGAAAATGCAATCCTTTGGAGAAATCAAACAACGTCAAGTCGTGTGTTAACATACTTTGAGAAAAATCTCTGTTGAAAAGTCGTCTTAGCGAAATAGATTGTACCTTTCATTCATACAGGATTATTCGTACAATTATATTATTAATAGGCACTTATTTGTATGTTGTATACATTACACGCGCGTGTGTGTGTGTGTGTGTGTGTGTGTATGTGGTGTGGTGTGGTGTGGTGTGGTGTGGTGTGGTGTGTGGTGTGTGGTGTGTGGTGTGTGTGGTGTGTGTGGTGTGTGTGGTGTGTGTGGTGTGTGTGGTGTGTGTGGTGTGTGTGGGGTGTGTGGGGTGTGTGGGGTGTGTGTGGTGTGTGTGCGTGGTGTGTGCGTGGTGTGTGCGTGGTGTGTGTGCGGTGTGTGCGGTGTGTGCGGTGTGTGCGGTGTGTGTGCGTGGTGTGTGCGTGGTGTGTGCGTGGTGTGTGCGTGGTGTGTGTGCGGTGTGTGTGCGGTGTGTGTGCGGTGTGTGTGCGGTGTGTGTGCGGTGTGTGTGCGGTGTGTGTGCGGTGTGTGTGCGGTGTGTGTGCGGTGTGTGTGCGGTGTGTG